>CAJVPZ010002580.1:0-12205 GCA_910592135.1 Racocetra fulgida | reverse complement strand
AATTTATATATAAAATTGGGTGAGTCAACTCATTTGATTTATAAGTAACAGCATTTGGAACCCCTGAAAAAGGATATATCCTCTGACTGTTATTAATAGACATTTCCTCAAGTTTTTTCTTATTTCTTCAGAATGAAAATTGAAGCTATGATTGAGTCTATTATTGGAATAGTAGATGGTGTTGGCTCTGCATACAAATTTATTTAAATAAAAATTACTAAAAAACTACAAAAAATATACAAAGACTACTAAGAAACTAAATTTAGAGCTCTAAGAAAAAAGGAAGAAGATAGTAGAAAATATTCAGTCTCTTAAGAAACTTAAGTTAGAAAAGCAAAAGCTGCAAGTATATAGAAGAAATTGTACAAAATTATCAGTCTTTTTTTGCGCTTGGTGAATTTTTAGGAAATTGGCCTTAACTTTGTAAATCAAAGCTATTTTGATGGTACAAAAATCACAACATATAATGAAGAATAAACAAAAAAAACAGGCTAGAAACTAAATAATAAATATAAACAAAAGTAGTAAACAATCTCAACAAACAACAACAACAAAAAATAACAATAGAAAAACAACAAATCATGTGAAGCAAAATTTAACAGAATATTTTAGAAGAATGATCACTATATCAGAAAAATTTGAAGTACAAGTAGAAGCATTTGATGAAAATGAAGATATCTTAATAGATCTGATATTAACAGAATATGTTAGAAAAAACTTATTACAAAAGAAAAAGCTGAGATATAAATAGAAGAACTTTATAAAGAATTATAGAAATATAATTTAGGTAAACTTAATTATATAGAACTTGTACTTAGAAAAGAAACAAGTATAATTACCTTGCAACACTACAAAAAGAAGAAAACACAGTTTGATATATCATATAAAAAAAATAAATGATATTTTAGCTAACTTAGAAATAGCTAATGGAATAAGATGGATAATAGAGTCTAAAAAAAAAAGCTGCTAAAATGAAGGTAATAAGGTTAAAATTAGATTTAGGTTGGAGCAAAAGACTTCAAGAATATAAGAAAATCAATAAAGTAATATAATAGAACAGCTCTGAAGATAATAATTTAATGATTTAAAAAATCTATCAAAACCTTCATAACAAACCAGTATAAGATTAAAAAGAAAATCAAAGAAAGAAAAGAGAAGATGCAAGTTTAATAAAGGAAAAAACAAGCTGCCAAAATAAAGTCAAAGTTAGAACTAGGTTAAAGCAAGAGACTTCAAGAACAAAGAAAAATTTAACAAAAGCAGTATAACAAAATAACATTAAAGACATTAGTTAAAAATTTTAAAAAATCTATTTAAGTTGTTGCAGCAGACCAGTATAAAAAAGAGAAAAAAACTAAAAAGAAAAAAGAAGAAAAAGAATCAAGAAACAAAATATTGAAGGCCTTATAAAAGCAAAAACTTCAAAACAGATTCAAGCAGAGACAAATTCAAAAGCTTTATTTATAACTCCAGCAGAATGATAGAAATAATATATCAAGCAAGCAAAGAAAACTCACAAATTTATGACAAAAATTGAAATATAATGGTCGAGATTTCAATGGATTAGTAATACAAGTTTAATTCAAGATATATTAGCAGAAAAATTAAAGAGAGTTAAAAATTAGAAAAGAAAAAAAGAAGGATATAGTATTAGAAATAGTAGAAAGAATTTTAATAGAACTTTTTAGAAATTGAAAGATTTTTATTGAAATATAAAAGAAGTTTTTAAGCAAAAAACCAGGTTTTAAAAAGAAAGAAAAAAGAAAAATCTTTAAATTTAGAATAAAAAAGAAGGAAGTCCTAAATGGACTAATCAAAATATAGAAACAAAAGATCTGAAAGCTCAGTTCTAATGAAAGAGAAAAGAAACCATAAGTGGATAATCAAAACCTAGAAGCAGATGATTCAAAAATAACATCAAAAAAGCTAAGAAAAGAGAAGGTCTATAAAAATATTCTTAGAAAAAACTTATATAATAAATTCTTTGAAAAAAAAAAGTATACAGAGCTATGAAATGAAAAAAGAAATAAAAGAGAAGAACAAAAGAAGATGTTTGAAAGCCAGATCCTCTATCAGTATAGACAAAAATAAACTAGAAGAAAAAAAGAAGCTTGAATATAAATAAAGAGAATTTAGCTATAATTAAGTAAAAATTAAAGCTAAATTAGATAGTAAAGTAGATTTAGATTATTATTGTAAAGAAAAAGATAAAGACAAAGAAGTTAATTGTTGGTAAAATTTTGATAAAAATTTCTTTAAATTGAGGCTATTTTATTATAGCTTTACTAGCTAGCTTAGTGCAGTCCTCTGGTATAGACAATGCCTTAACTAGTGAAGTAGATTGCATCTAAACACCTATAGAAGCAGCTAAATAATATCAAATCTATAGTTTAAATAGTTTAAATATATATATACATATATGTTTTAATCTAATAAAGATACCGGTGAGGCTACTAATAAAGAAAAAAAATAAAAAATAAAAAATAAAATAAAAGTATAATATTAAAAAATAAAAACTATAAGTTAAGAAAAAAAGAAAAAAGTAGTAAAAGATTTAGTCTGCAGAAAATTTTGTCTGAGTCTCTATTTTTGACATCTTTTGGATATAAGATTCATATATAATTTCTTTTAGGAGAAATTACAAATAAGGGCCCAAATTTGAAAATAATTACAAATAAAGACCCAAAATAAAAATAATTACAGATAGAGGCCTGATATTTGAAAATTATTACAAATAAGGGCCCAAAAAAACTTTACGATTAAAAACCCGTGATTGATAACTCGAATATGACATTAATATAGTTGTCAATCATTAAGCGCATAAGAAATGTAATAATGATAATTAATTAGTAATTCAAATATAAATTCAAACGCATAATAAAAATGTACTTCTGGTTTGTTCGATTCGTTAACCCATTATCTATGCTATATTTCAAAATTGTTTTTTATCCTCAAAGTTCTTAACATATCTTTTAAAAATCTGCTTATAACATACACCATGTCGGATACATTAAAGATCAGGATGAATTTTACTAATATGGAAAATGTTCGCTCGGCCCTGGACAGCTACTCTGTTGAATTCACTTCGCCATATAAGTTTAGAACTAACAAACCAAATAAGCTGCTTGTTGTTTGTCCCATGAGTGAAAATAGTTTATGCCTGTTTATTATTTCGGCTAACAAGCAAAAAGATGGTTACATCCATATAGTATGGCTAATTCCTCACAATTCAACTTGTCCAACATCTGTAGAAACATTCAAAACACGTTGATCGTACCTTGTAAAGTTTACTGTGCCATTGGTCAAAGATATACAAGTTCTTCGACCAAGTGATATTATGAATCGTGTTCGTTCTGAATTGGGAGCTGAGACGTCATATATGGCTGCTTAAGAAATAAAGTCATTATTAAAAAACATGATGTGGAGGAAATAAATCAGAGCTATCAAGGTATTAAGTCATTACTTCACAATTTGCTTATAAAAAACCCTGGAAGCATTACAACGTTCAAAGTTGATGTTGAAGACCAATTCACCTGTGCATTTATGTGTTTATAACCAGAAAACCAGGTTACCTGTGGAAAATGTAATAAAAGGTTATAATTCATGTACATGTGTTCGAAACACAGAAATGTTAAATAAGAAAATTTGCGCATAGTAATTATGTAATTGGACTTGCGTAGTTATATTTGCAATTATTTTATTTAATTAATTAAAAAAAAAAGATTTAGCGATTACTCAAATATCTATTTAATTACGAAATTATATAAATTAGCTTTTTTCAAATTTGGGCCCTTATCTGTAATAATTTTCAAATATCGGGCCTCTATCTGTAATTATTTTTATTTTGGGCCCTTATTTGTAATTATTTTCAAATTTGGGCCCTTATTTGTAATTTCCACTTTCTTTTATATAAATTTGCCTGTAAAGAGATTCAATTGAGTTTTAATAAAGTTAGAGGCATAGCCTTATCTTAAGATTCAAAAAAAGTAATAAATATAAAATATTTGTAAAGAATAAAAAAATAGAATTTAGAAACTAGAAAAATCATAAAAAAAAGAATAAAAATTGAAAGTACAAAAGTAAACTATCAATAAAAAATAAGAAAATAAAAATAAAAAATAGAATATAAGTAATAGTAAAAAAAATAAATATAAAATTAATTAATAGACAATCTATCTGTCATCTGGAAAAGATCTGCAAATTTTTATAAGTAAATTTACTATTGAGCTATATGTGAAGCATTCCAATTTAAAATATTTTTTCTTATTAAGTAAATTATTTTTGGGCTTCTAATAAAAGTTTTTTTTTGTAGTCAAGGTTAGCCTCTTTGGCTTTACACTTTTATTAGATTATAGAATCATGTGATGCCCTTTTTAAGGAGGCTCAGACAAGTACATTCTGATAAGAATACATTCTAGTCATGCCTGTGCCTTTTGAGCACCTAATTAAATATCTACCTATTACTAGGTTTTACACTAGATGCTGTACCTATAACTTACTATTACTTGAGTTATCCAATTAAACTCTCTAATCTGAATTTCCCTGCCAATCCATCTAATCTCACCCGGAATATGCGATACAAAGTCAGTCCAAGTTCCAAGATCATCACGTGTCTAATAAAAGTTGTAAAGCCTATTAAAACATATTTAATAATAATAAAAATATTAAAATCTGCTTAATGATTATTAAAAGAAATTGATTTTTTTTAAAGAAATTTTATATATTAATGAAATATTTTTTAAAGATTTTTAAGAACCACTAGACCAATTTTAATATTATTACTATTACTAAATATATCTTGATAAGCTCTATAACTTTATTAAAAGCTTAAAAGTAATTTATTTATTAAGAAAAAAGTTTTAGATTGGAGTGCTTCACATTTAGCTTAATAGTAAAATTTATTTATAAAATTTGCAAGTCCTTTCCAGATGACAGATGGATTGTTTATTAATAATAGAACAGATAGAGTATAGTAACTTAGTAAAGTAGTTAAGTTGTTATCTTAAGTAGCATGTCTAGAGCAGTGTTGTTATATTTACTATATTCAAGACTTTTTTTGTCTATATTTACATTCAAATATACATAGTGTTTATAATTATTTAAACAATATTTAACCTTTAAAATTTAATAAATTTAAAAAAGAAATATTATATTCATAACACCCATGTTATATAACACCCTATATGTTTTACTTAGAGTTAGAGTCCGGTTTTAAGATAAATAGAAATTTTTTATTATACAATATATATTAGACATAAGGCTATAATAGGCCCCGTTTTCAGTTTTCATAAGGTTTTCAGGGACGCTGATCATTTTTACTTAGAGTATCTACACCCATTTACTTAGTACGTTTTTGAAATATTGCAAAGGGTGTTATATAACATGGTGTTATGAATACAACTTTCCTTTAAAAAAATATAAATATATATTTTAAATTTTAGTTAGAATAACTGGAGTCAATCATCACCAGTATATAATTAGCTAATAATAATAAACCAAAAAAGATTTTATTTTGTTTACTTTAGAGTTAAAGTGAGGTCTAAGATTTTAGCAAGTCATTAAATATATACAAAATTTAACAAAGAATTTTTTTGTTAGAATATTAAAGGTAATTTTATAAATAAATTTTTAATTGATAATCTGCCTATAAACTGAAGAATAGATGAAATGAGACGTCACTATCTAAAACTTTTTTTCTTACTAAATTAACAAAATATACTTACTAATTGAAAGTTGTAGAGCTCGTCGAGATGCATCTAACAGTGGTTAGATCATCCAAATCGGCCCAGTGGATGGCAAGATATCGTCAAAATATGATTAGCTGACTATATTGACAGAAATTATATATAAAAATCACTATTGGCGAAACGTGGCGTGCTCCCATCTAAACTTTTTTTCTTACTAAGTTAATGATACATGCCCATTAATTGCAATTTCTAGAGCTCATCAAGACGCATCTAACGGTGGTTAGATCATCCAAATCAGCCTAGTGGATGGCGAGATATCGTTGAAAAACGATTGGCCGATTATATAAAATCTCTATATAAACATACATTGTTTACATAGAGATTTTATATAGTCAGCCAATCATTTTTTCAACGATATCTTGCCATCCACTAGGCCGATTTGGATGATCTAACCACCGTTAGATGCATCTTGATGAGCTCTACAAATTTCAATTAATGGGCATGTATCGTTAACTTAGTAAGAAAAAAAGTTTTAGATGGGAGTACGCCACGTTTCGCTGATGGTGATTTTTATATATAATTCCTGTCACAGATTTTTATATAGTCAGCCAATCGTATTTCGACGATATCTCGCCATCCACTAGGCCAATTTGGATGATCTAACCATAATTAGATGCATCTCGACGAGCTCTACAACTTTCAATTAGTAAGTATGTTTTATTAACTTAGTAAAAAAAATTTTAGATGGCAGACATCTCATTTCGCCTATTCTTCAATTCATAGGCAGATTATCAATTAAACAATCTTTATTGTTATTATACAAATTGATTTGTATATTATATCTAATCCTGCAAATCTATTAGCTAATTATATATAAGTGATAATTATCACAGATTAAAATGAAATCTGATCAAAATGAAACTGGGGACCTCTTATACTCATCCTTAGAGTCTATAAAACTCACATATACTCATTTATTAATAAATCTAATCCTAAATTCTACCCCTAATGCTAAAAAGAACCCCAAAAAATGTCCACCAAAAAATTTTAAATTTTCCTTAAAAAACAGAAAAATTTCATTTTGATCAGATTTTGTTTTAATTTGTGACAATAATTACTACTAGTTATATTTACTAAAATTCATATACTTTTTATAATTTTAAATATTTTATTTACGGGGGCCGATCACACAACTCTTCTCAACAATCACTTGTACCAAATTCTTTCTACATACAATCTGTTTTTTTTGAAAAATTTTATTAAGTAAACTACAGTAAGCTATCTAAGTAAACTTGTTCTATATAAGATTTTATATATAAATGGCTTTTATTATATCTCTTTAGCCCTTCTATGATAATATATAGTATAC
The DNA here is from genome assembly GCA_910592135.1 of Racocetra fulgida. Lineage (NCBI taxonomy): Eukaryota > Fungi > Glomeromycota > Glomeromycetes > Diversisporales > Gigasporaceae > Racocetra > Racocetra fulgida. The sequence goes on along the minus strand of CAJVPZ010002580.1, from coordinate 5,149 downwards.
TTGTTCAAATTTCTTTTTATCTAAAATTTTAAAATTTTATTAGGTAAACGCTACTGCCACCTTAATAGAAAAAGATAGAGCTTATCAAGAGCTTTATTTTGATATATAATACATAATAAACAGATCTAAACTTATATTTTTATCTTTAAAACTCTGCAAACTCTCTTGTAAAAATTTTTGTTTTTTTGGGGGTCATGACTTCTTAGGATGCCCAAACCTGCAGATCACTATTACAAATCAATATTACTAATTAATTTACACAAAAATATTATCTGTTTCATCTATTTTTATCTTTATTTTTAATTTACCATTTTAGTCTTAATAACTTTACACAATAATTGTTACACTATTATTACATCACACCAGGTCACACAGGCATACAAACCACATCAGCCACAATATATTTACCTTGTTGTTACACAAGGTTACATAAGGTTACACTGACCAGCCACACTAGTCGCAATTTAATTTAATACATGTTTTTAGTTTAACCCCTAAAAACAACTATTAAATTTAATAAAAATAAGTTTTTTAGTAAAAACTTGGAATTTTTTTTATCAAAATGTCTACTCTAACTAACCAGGAACCAGATAATTATGACCTGGACTATTTTCATAATAAATATAGTGACCGATATGACACAATGATTCGTGAGGTTCAACTTAGCTCATTGAAAGCAATGCTCTTTGTATTCAATCCAAGTGAATGTAGTACTCTAAAAACTCTTCACTTCTTTCATACACCTGAAGAACCAGCTATCATCTACTGTTTCTGTCAAAAATATCATACTTTCTTTACTTTAAGCTACTTGAATATTCCACCTAGACAAGCTACTTCTCTTCCTTCTCAACAATCCAAAGCTATGTTTATGGATTTAACTTCTAAACAAATTAAAATTTTAAAAGATGATATTCCACAATCTCCTATTACCAAATCTACTTCTATCTCCTCTTTTTCATTTCCTTTTAACTACTCTATTACCTCAACATCTAGTAGCTCATCTCAAACATCTCAAATACAAGCACACTCCCATCATGCTCATACATGCATCATTTGCAAACTTAAGGACATTCTCTGTGCATTTTTACCAGACAACAAACACACCCTTTTAAGTAAAGCTACTCTTGTCCTCAAAGGTTACTCAGCACATATTGGCTGTATCTACAAACTTAGACTCAAGTCATTTTCTCAAACTCAACCACTTACATCTGATGCATATAGTACTTTTTATATAATCAAATTTGCTTTATTGGGAAAAACAGAAAAATACCAAATTTTTAAAAACTTCTTATAGCTCTTAAAAGAAAAACAAACTAACAAAAACTTTAAACATGACATATCTAATGACCTGAATTGGTTCAAGACATATCCTATCACCTCTACTATAGAACCCTTTTCTAAATTCAATACACAACTTTTACAACAAATTTTCAATTTTGTCAAACTATTTTTGGTTGACTTTGCTCCTAGACAACTTAACACCAAAATTAACAGACCAAATGCTAAATATAGCTTCAATTATTTATTAAAACAAATGGCAGGACAATGCTATAAATTTCTCACTGACTTAATCTACAAACAACATCCAACAATCAACTAAGATATCACTATTCTTTTTGAAATAGTATATACTTCCTTCAAAAATATCCTATCTAAATTTACTCAGATTCTATTCACCAAACTTAACTATGCAAAAATCTTTGCTTTATATAACACTATACTACCCTTCACTACCTCCAACCATCATAATGTAGTACTCAATTTTGCTAGACTTCATCTTTTTCTTCATGATGAATACAAAACTATTAATAGAACCCAATTCATTCAAGCTTTAAATATTCATCCTATTCGTCTTAATCTCCATTACTTCACTTCTTTAGATATCAAAAACCAACCTTTCTTTAAAATCTAAAATGATAATAAGTTTAATGTTAACATCTTTTTTAATATACCCAAAAAACAATTTTTATATGACTTTCGTATTCCATCTCTCAAACCTCATAAAGCTAATTTTGACAACTGGTTTGAACCTTTCTTTAAAGTTTACCAATGACAATTTCTTAAGATAGATAAACAAAAAACCTATAACTTCTTAAAACACCAAATTGCTACTAAACTTGCGGAAATATGCAAAAGCTTTCTTCTATAAACCTTTACAATTACTTCCATTTCTTCATACAAAGAATGTATTACTTTATACAGCAAGGCAGTTCTCTACCATATATATACCTGTACTCATAATAAGAATAACCCATATCAAACACTACCAGCAGACAAAGAACATAACTTCAAAAATCTTGAAACCCTCTTTCTTACTAAATTCTTTGCCAAATTTCCATCAACCTCCTTTACCGACACAGCCTCAAACCTAAACTAAACCACCCTGTCTTAAACTTTTCACTATTCAACAAAAATAACAAACACCTGGCAACTTTTTAAAAGCCAACTCCTACTGACCTTTTTTACAAACTTGCAACAGAAGCAGAAGAACAATTCATTAAAGACAACAATACAAAAACTAATGATCAAAGAAAAGGTTTCTATTTCTATAGTTATTATTGATATTACCAATCTTGGCTCCTATCAAGCAATACATAAAATTATTACCAAACCAATCAATACTCACTTCTTAGCATGAGTTCTAATCTACTACTATATTCTAGACCAAGAAAAGGTTACTATTTCTCAAATTCACAAAGAATATAAGTATATTTTCTACTCTCAAGCTGAGAAAATTTTACTTGAAGAATTCAAAGCCCAATTTACTTCTATAAATAATTTTGAAGACTGTTACCTTTTTAAAACACCAATAAATACATCTAAAACAACAGATAATATACCATTGACCTCTAAATCTGACAATGATCAAACAGTTGACTCGGACAATATGATAATTGATGATTTTAACAGCATCAATAATAAACCTCCAACTACTTTTAAAAAATCCTATACTGAAACTCTTCTATTTAATACACTACAATCATATTCATACAATCTTTTTTTAATTAATATTTCTTCTACAAACTTCATAGATGCAGCCGCCACTTTATTAATCGATATAGCTATTGTATTTAATGAAGAAAATGATGTAAGTAGGTGGGCGGTTAAGCCTATTTATGTGGAGGACCATTTTTATGTTGATCAGACACAATGTACAGGGCAGACTATAGAATCCTGTGCAGCTGTAAGAACTGAACTTGAAATAGCGAGCGACTTTGCAGAAAAAACTAATTTAGAGTTACTTTCAACATCCTTAAAATCCTGTAACTCTAACACTTACTATAACAAATTTCTTTCATATTTTAATCTACCACTTCTACCTCCAAATCAAACACTCAAATCTTTTTTAGAACATCTTAAAGAGCAAAAATTTAACAACAATATCCTATTCTCAGTTAATTACTCCTTAAATGAAACATACATATACTTACCTAATAATCACTCCTTACTACCAAATTACACAATAATTGAACAATTTCTAATAACCAAATATATAAACCTTCTAATTAGAACTACTCACTTTAATACACTAAACTTTGATGACAATCTCAATACTATCCCTAATACAATAGAAAATCACAACTTCAATAAACATGAATACAAAACTATTACTCTTAATCTAGCCTCACTTAATGTAAATAGACTCCTCCAACCCACCAAAAAACTGCTCATTAAAGAAACACTAAACCATAATTCATATGATATATTTGGTCTCTCAGAGACTCATATCTCATCCAAAGAGAGAAAATTCTTCAACAACAGAATTAAAATTACATAAGTTACTAAAGTTTCTTCTCCAACCTACATCAAGCTGGTGTAGGACTATTTATACACAAGAATATCTCTAAATATATAGCACGATCACATAGCTATAATGGACATATAATTGGAGTTAACCTACATTTCAAAAACTCATCTATTAGATTACTTCAAATTTACATCCCTACATCTGAAAAGAAACAACTCCATAAAGAAATACAAGAACAAATCACTACACTTTGTTTAAATACTAAATATAAAATTATACTAATGAGAGACTTCAATAGTGTTCCTAATCCTCGCATTTACCAATTACCATCCAAATTAACATCAATACCTGAACTTCAACTCACTAAGTTTCTCATTAGTCATCAATTCAAAGACATTTACTGTCTCTTCTTTCCTAACACCACAAATTTTACATTTCAACATGCTAATACTCATAGTAGAATAAACCAAATATGGACTAATCTAAGTATTTCAAATATTGAATATACAAACATTCTTCTGAATATTAGCTTTGAATCAGATCACAATATCATAACACTAGAACTTTCAATTGTGATTATCAAACCTAAACCTAAAAAGCAACATATAAAAAAAAGCTTTTTATGGAAAAATTGCTCTAAAGAATGTCTAGAAAACTACGCAAATCAAACCACAACTAACTTACAAAACCTTTTTCTACAAATTAACCTCATAACTAACTAGAATCAACTCAACATCTTCTGGTGCAAACTTCAGAAAACTCTCTCTAAAGCTGCTACTAAATACATTCTTTTCCACTATAAAAACAATTAAAGAAACAACCTTTTCAAAACAAACACCTCTTTTTTACTATTTCAAAGAAATCTAATATATCAAAAACTACTTTACCTCCTCTAATTTTTCTGATCTCTGTGAAAAATATACTGACCAATATTCTGATTGCTCTTTTCAAATACTAATACCTACAATTTCTCAAATTAAGGAAGAATTTTAAAAAATTAAAACTGCTCTTAATATTCAACAACAACATGCTACCTACCAAGAAATTTAACAAAAAATTGAAAACCGTAACCAATCCTTTTTGGAAACTCCTAAATATTTCTATAAGAAGATTTTGAAAAGATTCAACAATATATATATTGATAGACTCCTGCTCAATGCCTCCCTCTTAACAGAGCAAGACGAAATACTTAATGCAATCTATTTTCACTTTACAGAATACTTTAAAGAAAAACCACTCCAACTAATCTTATCTACATTTGAATTTTATGACCTTTATAAACCACACCCTGAATATAAAACTCTTTATCACAATCTCCTTCAAGATATTTTAGACCAAGAATAGCAGGACACTCTAGCCAATCTACCTAATCAAAAAGCAGCAGGGTCTTTAGAAATCTGC
>CAJVPZ010002579.1:0-12205 GCA_910592135.1 Racocetra fulgida | reverse complement strand
ACAAAATTTGGAGTATAATGTAATTCATAATCTTCAACTTTGTATGGTTTATCACTATTCATCCATTTACTTAAACATGTTGGACCATTATTAAGTTCCCAACCCTTATCTTTTAATCCCAATACACGACTTCGTACCAATCTTTTGACATCTTGTCTTTCTTGAGGAAACTCAAAATTTTTAACATCCTTAGCGAAAGTAAAAGATGGTAATATCAAAACATCATTGTTTAAGAGTAAATCAGCATGATTCAGAATTCCTTGGCGTAAACCAGACTTTGGCCAAGTGTCCAAATCAAGAAAAAAGATGAATTCAGTACGAGCAAAGAATCGTACAGTATTCATATGAAGATTAATTTGTGAAGGTTGTGACGTCTCGTTTACTGTACTATATGGACCCGATATGAGATGTATGTCAACATACAGTGAAACATTTGAATTATTTTTATAAATATTTTCAATGGAATATAAAATGTCTCTTATAATATTATCATTATTAAATCTTTTTAATTTTGAAGGAAGATGTAAAGTAGCAGATATTGGACCTAAAAAATGATTTTCAAGAAAAATTTTTTAATGATTTAAAAAAAAAAAAAATGGATTTTCAAGAAAAATTTTAATGATTTAAAAATTTAATGATTTTTTTTAAAAAAAAAAAAAAAAAATTGATTTTCAAGAAAAAATATTAATGATTTAAAAAAATTACCGTAGTGCACTGACCAAAGCATCCCCATTTTCAGTGCCTCCGATTAAAATATCCGGGTATTTTACATGGCATATTTTTTTTTTAATACCCGGGTACTTTGCATGAAATTTTTTTGATACCACCACATATTGATTTCTACATCGCATATATGTACTTTGGTCAGTGCACTACGGTATCTTTTAAAAATCTTTAAAAACATACATAAAAAAAATATAAAAACGTACCTTTCCACATATCAGCCAATCTTACTAAATCATCCAATCGATCTGGTGTGATGTAAGCAGCAACAGTAACATCAGGATTATCAGGCTCAAGCATTGCACGAAAGTAATAAGGATATATATGATCAGTCAATGATTGTGGAGAGTAACTGTGCATTTTTGAAAATCGAATGGTGTGTTTCATCGCTGATATCGGAGAAATTGAGTTCGTTTCTGTGAACCTCAACATTATAAACAACGTCAATATAATTAATATCAAAAAAAAAAAAAAAAAAGGTGAAGAAAAAAAAAAAGTTACCATAAGTTCTCGGAATAGCTTTTGACATCAAATTTACTGGTGACGTTATTATTTCAGTTGCTAAAATATATGCCATAAGTTGCATCGGTAAAAAGCACATAGAAAATATTACATATAGTAGCACCACTAATTTAACTATTTTTGATTTCAAAAGCCATATAACATATGCTTTGAGTGTGGTGATTCGTGAAGACGACGAAACTCCAAATAAATATGAATACATTATTGTTTATTATTCCTAATGTTCTTTTTCGTGTTTCCGTTATTGAAGAAAGGTTATACATCAATCATTTTATCATAAAAACTTTTCGATTTAAGATTTATGAGGGTTTACCATTCTCGGTTTAAATTATAGTTTTGGTGGTACGACATAAATTCGTACAACATAGGATTTTCTCTAATTAGCGGTTTATAGTTTCTATACCGATGCAATATATATATAGAACGAAAAAAAAAAAATTCACTCGTGTAATTTAATTCAATTTAAGTAAGAAACAACATTTTATTAATAATTTTTATATTATTATAATATTACACATAGAAGAACATCAAAAAAAATTTTTTTTTTTTTTTTTTTTTAATAATTATTATAAAAAATTTTTTTTTTCTAAAATGATTAAATAATTATATTTAGAGAGCACTCTTCTTCCATTTTTTCAGTCTAATTCCAAGGATTTTAATAAATCCATCTGAATCAACGGGACTAAATCCACCTTGGACGTCCATTGAACTTTCTTCCATATCATACAATTTTACAGTATCGGATTTTCGGCCTTCAATAATCACATTTCCCTTATAAAGTTTTAACTTGACTTCGCCAGTAACGGTTTTCTGGCTTTCGAGGAGGGAAGCGGACAAAAATTCGCACTCTGGCGAATAATATTGACCATTATACAATAATTGCGAGAACTGAGGAGTAATAAATTGATCTCTCAAAGACCGAACTTGTCGGTCGAGTACTAAACCTTCCAAATCGATGTGAGCAGCTCGCAAAAGAGTTCCACCAGGAGTTTCATAACAGCCCCGGCTTTTGATTCCAATGAAACGATTTTCAACTATGTCAATTCTCCCTATTCCATTTCGACGGGCGACGGTGTTCAAATAAATAAATAACTGTAAAGGATCAGTAATTGTAGTTCCATCACCATGGTTAACAACTTTCACGGGTATTCCTTTTTCAAAGGAAACACTAATGCGCTCAGGAGTGTTTGGAGCGTCTTCAGGATCTACGGTTAATTTCCACATATCTTTTGGAGGAGTGCAGTAAGGATCCTCTAATATTCCTGCCTCATACGAAATATGAAACCTAAGAAACAAAATCAGAATAGATATGGTAAGGATTGGCATAAAGGAATTTATTAAAGGAATTTAAAAGGAAATTTATAAAGAAAAGAGAAAACTAACATGTTTTCATCGGTTGACCATGGTTTTTTAACTGTTTGAACAACAGGGATATTTTTTTCAGCAGCATAGGCTAAAAGAGCTTGACGACCAGGAAAGCGTTCATAAAATTCTATGTTTAGAGTGATAATAATTAAGTAATAATAAATTAATAAAATTAAATTTAAAAAATAAAATTAACATGATTTATATATGTATATGTATGTTGAAAGTGGAAACGGAATTTAAGCGGATTTGGAAATTCTTAATAAAATTATATAATTTTAGAATAGAAATTATTTTATACGGGGTGAAGAGTGACTGGACAGTGACTATCTCCGCAAATATAGAATTTTTATAGTTATTTATTATATCTACGTAATATTGGTATATAATCAATAATGTATCAGCGACTAAAGAAGAAAGAAGGTCACTGTCCAGTTACTTTTCGCCCACCCGGTATAAACCTACACCCTAACCCTAAAATCCTAAGAATTCCATTCTCACTTGTAACATATGTAAGTATTTTCAATTACCAGGAATTCTCCATGGAGCGATCACTTCGATATCAGGTTTTAACGCATAGTATGCCAGTTCAAATCGCACCTGGTCGTTACCCTTTCCGGTGCAACCATGCGAAATAAATTTACAATTTTCTCTAATGGCAATTTCGATCTAAAAAATATAAATAATTTATTTAACATGTAAATAAAATACGTTAAATATATTTTTGTATGTAAATGAAATAAATACCTGGCGTTTAGCTATGATCGGTCGCGAAAGCGAAGTGCCCAACAGATAAACATTCTAATATATAAAAACATAAGTTAAAAACAATTTCAAGTATAAGTAAGAAAGAAAAAAAAAAGAAATCCAACCTCATAAATAGCATTTGCTTGGATAGCCGGGAAAATCAATTCCTCGACGAATTCTCGACGCAAGTCTTCTATATAGACTTTTGTTGCGCCAATATTTAAGGCTTTTTCTTTTGCAGCTTCGAAATCCTCCTCTTGGCCAACATTAGCCATGTATGCAAGGACCTCGTACCGCTGCTCAAGAAGCCAGGCGAGGATACAAGAAGTATCCAGGCCGCCAGAATAAGCGAGCAGAACTCGACCTTTTATTGGGGACATCGGTATTAAAATTTATTTTTTATTAATAAGTGAAAATTTTTGTTATTTTTTTTGTTATTATATTAAGAATTTTTAAGAAATTTAATTGATGATAAGAACCAACCTTAACGTTCAAATCGGACACTTAAATATTTGCAGAAACAATCATATTGTCATATTGTACAGTAATAAGTTTCGCAACAAAATCAAGCCGCCACCGATCTGATAATCTTTAATCTCTAATCAATCAATAAAAAAAGGCGGTTTAAAAATAACCGTTTGTTTACTGTTTTATTGAAATTGATTAAAATATAATCTATGAACGTAAAATCTATCTATAAAATAAAATAAAAAACGGACAATAACATTTAATCGTATTGATAATAAAGGTTTAAAATAATCTTGATTGTCAAGCATATTGTACAAAAATGAAGAATGATCTTTGAAAACCGTACGACTAACCACTCATATCCGCAGAATGCAGTGAGCAAATGATCATTCGATCTAGTATACATAAACATAACAGATAAGTACTTACACAAAAGTGCGGACTAGCGTTACCAACAAAAGTTACGTATGATTAATTATCACACCTTACGAAATTACCCGATATGTATCCCGAATTATTGCGAACAAACCGACAAAGACAAAAACCGAAAATACTAACGCTAAGTAAAAGTGTCATGCGATTTTACTATATATCTACGCCTATGTCTAACTCTAACCTAATATTAATTATAACTTAGATTCGAGATAACGCCCAGAGATGAAATTACGAAATTTGGCCCGAATTAAGTTTAATTTAGGCCAAATTTCGTAATTTCACCCTGAGCGTTATTTCGAGAATTTACGAGTATGTGAAGTAATAAAATTTTGTTGGCAACACTAGTACGGACATAGAAAACTCTATTACATACGTGAAAGATAAATTACCCATAATTTGCATAGTAATTTTATTAATAATTTTGTCGTGATAAAGACAGATTTGATATTAACCAGAGTAGGTTAAAAGAATTGCCCCAAAGTTCTTTCTACATTATGACCTTACGTATGTACATATGGATCAGACTCCCATATCATGTATATATATATATCATATATATATCTATTATTTTTTTTTTTAAAAGAAAATATTTCCGCATTCATGACAAAGTTTGGTAAAGCATTGAATTAAAATACTAATTAATTCTACGAAAAAGACTTTCTGGTACGTAATTAAGGTTGTGTGAGAATTTAAAAAAATTTTTTTTTAAGGAAAGCCTTTTATAGACAGCAATGTATGCGTAATTTTCAAATACAGTATCATGACAATCAGGCTCTTTGTTTTGATATTAAGGTTTTTTTATATAAAGGTTTAAGATCATAAAAAAAAAAAGCTTACCTCACTGTTACATATCGTTTGCCAGGAAAATATCAAGAGGCTAACAATGAATAGTGTGAATGAATAATGTGATAGGAGAAAGTAGATCACGTGCGTGATTTATCAATGACATGAGTGATTTATCAATGAGTTGACCCATTTTTCAAATATCGAAACTTCCCACGGCTACACACAAGAACTAATAATTTTTTTAAAAAATCGACCGGTGATAATCAGAAAGAATCAAAAGAATCAGAAAGTGGGATGATCCCCTAAACATACTACGTACAGTACGTACGTATGTATGTACACGTACACGTACGCGAGTGCAACAAATTTATAGAAAGCCAATAAAATAAATAAAAAATAAAAGATAGATAGCGATAAATAAATAATACTATAAATACCGATATGTACATATGTACATACGATATGTACGATATGTACGATACCAGTTTTTCAACCGCATATAGCGCAATCGCAAATTTTTTATCTGATCTCCAATCATTTTGCAATCATTTTGGATAATCTTCATGTGATACGAATATTTAAGTTTTTCGAAACACTAACCCAACAACGAAAGTTACACGGTTTATATAGAATGATAGATGTTTAATCAACATGATTGATCTAACGATATCGATATGACGATAGATTATGTTTAATCCAACCAGTTATCATGAGATAATAATTAGTAATTAGGATGTTTGGACTGTGTTCATGATAAAATATAAGATAAATATAAGATAACTATAAGATAAATAAGATAAATATAAGTATATTTAATATATTTTAAGTGCCAATATACTTTGTTAATAAAATTAAATACACGTATGTACAAATATAATTAATATTTATATATATATATATTTAAATATGTATATTAATTAATTTATCAACGTAAAGTACGTACGTACGTACGTATCAGGTATGTATGTATCAATACAGCAATATACAGATATACGTTATACATATCAATATACGTTAAATAGTGCTTAATTTAAATTAATAAAACTTTATTGTCATTAAATATATTAAATATATAGAATTTTTGATTTAAATTTTTTAAAACTTGTTTAAAACTCCGTGATCCGATATTCTGTATGATCGAGAAAAATAGGTTATTCTTTTAACCAGTGCAAATTTATTATTACTATTATTACTTTTTAATAGCGAAACAAACTTATTACGTCTTTGTGTTCCAAAGCGATGCAACAATAGAGTAAGCTCGAAACTTTTTTTAATATCCAATGTCTATAAATGGCTTGGAGTTGCAAAAAAATTACTTGTTTCAATACCTATAAGCATACTATAAGCATGTTACATACATACCCACGTACATACCTACATACATACCTACATACATACCTACATATCTACCTACATATCTACCTACATATCTACCTACATACCAATACGTACTGTACATATCTGATATACAAATATACATTATTACCTAAATAGTGTCAATTAGAGAATTCGGTTACTTTTTTCACCTCTACGTAGTGACATTTAAATTTTCACACTATTTCGAATTCGATTCTATTCAAATTATGTGTCAATACGTAAATGATTAAAATTAGTCAACAATTATGCAATTGAGTCAATTGGTTTCATAGAAAAAACAAATCATAATATACGCATCAATCAATGTTCGTAATAAATTAGTTTTTCCCATTTTAGTGTCTTCAATATCCAAACAAAGGAGGATAGCATAGTCCTCTGATCAAGTAAACAATGAACTTCCCTGTTCTGCAATCAGGAAATATTATATTTTCTTCATTTAATCTGTCGTAAAAAAAAAAACCTGATCCTTCCAATTGATCCGGTAAAAAAGCATTTATTTTCTTTCTTGGTTCGAAGACGTAAATGTGAAACATGCACATGTTAGAAACTGATAAATATCCACCTTAATACACGGCTAACTCCTATCTCTTCGTTAACCTCTCGGTTTTCTTTCAAAATTTTTCTATTTTTCTCGTTAAATATGTAAGGTAAGATTCAATATTCATATGTAGTGTCCCTCCTTCCCCTCCCCCTTATGATTGATTTGTTAGGAAAACCCAACCAAATAAATGCGTTTGGTTAGGTTCAATAGCAATATAAATATGGAAACATTACACCAAATCGCGAAGATATGTTCAAGGCAATCAAAACAATAGCAACTTCCTTCTTTCTCTTTTTTTTTTTATATATATATTAATATAATATATAATATATTATATATATAATTTATATATTATATATATATATTTATATATATATATATATATATATATATATATAATTATTTACCATGTTTTTGTGGGTTTCAAAGCTTTGTTTTTGTCGTATGCCCATTTCATTTTCTTTCAACTTCAGCTACCCTGAAGTAATTCACGTCAAAAAAAAAAGCACGCAGGATTTCTGTACTCCTGTCATGTTAGTTCTTCATCTTAGTTCGATCAGATACAATAGGATTTAAACATATATATATATATATATATGTCCAAAACGATTGAACAAGAAAATTTTATATTCTTTCAGAATCAACTCTGGTAGTTGCATTCAGCACATACTTGGGGATTTAAAACGTTTATTATTCGTTTCTTCGTTGCTGATTTTTTACCCTTGTCTTTTTTTTTTAAAAAAAAAATCAAATCGAAATTATTTTAGTCATGCCTCAAACAACAGATCAGCAAAAGGACAATCATGATCAACAGCTAAAGAATTCCGGCAATGGACGTGTCCTTAGCAATGGTAATGTTGTTCAGGCACACTTGGACGCTAGAGGCGACCGTTTAAAAGTAATTGTCAAATTGAATGATGGCGTCCAGATAGATTTTCCCGTACCTACTTCGAAAGAAATCCGTGATCGCTTTTTTTATAAAAAAGCAAAATCTTCCGATAAACCCGCTAGACCTCCAAATAAATTTTTTATCTTTAGAACCATGTTCCAAGGTGCTGTAGACACCTTTAAACTTCAGGTTCCTATCGTTTCCGGAATCGCTAGTGAAATTTGGAGAAAATCTAGCGTCGAGGTTAAAGAGGTCTTTACGAGGCTTTCCAATATTGCAAAAACTGAACATGGCGAAATTAATCCTGGTTATGTCTATAAACCGCATAGAAAACAATCGCAATCTCATGATATTGATAAAAATTTCGATATAGTTTCTCATGAAAAAATCGATGTTGATTCCTCTTCGAGTCCTTCTTCGAGTACTCCTTCGTCGCCTTGTACTCCCACCTTACCACTATGGGCTTCTACTTACCCTTCAAAACACCCTGAAACTCTTCCTCACTCCAATTTGTCCACGCAACAACAATTACCCCATTTTAACCTTACTCCGCCGTTTACTATTAACGACCTTTCCCAAATTTCCGATTCTTATCCGGCAACTTTTATACAACCGCAGCAATTAACTTACTTATCATTTAACGATAATAATATTCAACATTTCGTACCTCAACAAATGTTGCAGTCTCGATCCGATTCTTCTATTGATCAAATTCCTTTGGGTTCCTATCCCGATTCTTTTCAATTTTATCATGTCTCGCCTTCGGGTTCTCCCACTTACTCTTTAACAAATGACGTTCTGGTGGATCAAAATTGTTCTCTCAGATTGCAACCTTCCGATTACAACAACGATGGAAACGGAAACTCGATTATGCGATCTGCTCCGTTGCCATATTCCATGGATTATTTTCATCCGATGCACCATGATTCGTCCCATATAATCGATAATCCTATACAGTCGGTTTCTCAATTTTCTCAATTCTCGCCGAATTTTAACGATGTGATCCCAGGATCGTCCATAATTTCCGGTCGTCAACATTTTAATGTCGATGAGGTCATATCGCGACCTCAAGATCCAATACAATTGGAACCATCGAATGTTAATTTTTCTCAAAATATTCCATCGCAAACTTTACAACACAATAATCATACTCTCTTACGTGATGATGATTTTTTCCTCGATACTATGAATGATGACGCGATTGTTATAAAAAATTTAAAAGAAGAGGATTTCAATTAATCTTAATGGTTTTTTTTTTTCTTAAGAAAATTTCTTATACTATGTCTTTACGTTTTCCAAATAGACCAATGGTCTAACCTTTTTTTTTTTCTAAGTTTTATATAAGTTGTAACAAAATAATTATATTTATTAACCATTTATTAATTTCTTAAGAAACAAACACATCCCTTTAAGAATTTCTAATTTTCATTATCGCCATTTATTACATAAATACAATTTTATTTATGCGCAATCTTTTTTTTTTTTACATACCGACATCGATCCCAATTTTTAGTTCTTATCATGTTCATTTGATGTTAATGGATGAATAACAATAATAGGAGGATAAGCAATAAAAAATTGATTTCTTAAATCATTATCGCATTTATGTAATAAACCTTTTCAAGTTTTTCAATGTTTCTTTTTTGAAAAACAATTATATGTAGTTCGTATAAATAAATAAACAGAGCCCGAGTTACACTTAATAAAAAAACATGGCAAAATCTTTTTTAATCGGCAAACAACTTATTTAATTTTAAATTAATTTTACAAACGTGTTTATCAATAACGATAATATGCGATCTTTGCTAGGAAAACCACCCTCCGACATTTTCCAATCGGGCTAATTCGGAACATTTTAAACCAACATACCGGTTCTTATTTACATATAAATCATTTTTTTGCCTTATTGATTCAATAGCTTATCGAATGAACATTTGAATCAATAAAGGCAAAATGCAAATAAGTACTGGTATGTATATTTGTCCGAATTAGCCCGATCGGAAAATGCCGAAGGGTGATTTTCCTAGCAAAGATCCTCCCATATCAGATATGAGCGTTTTAGTTGTTACGTATACAGTATTTTACAGTAAAAATTATATGTATATATATATATATAGTAATAAGTTCTCGGTATGTAAAATTTAAGTAAAAAAAAATATCTATATAGTATATATAAATAAAATTGTTTATTGGTTTTAAACTTTAATTTTAATTTTAAAATTTTATTATACGTATAGCAAAGTATATACAATAATAATAAAGTGTATATAATGTTAAACTATCAGCTAATTTTCGATAATAAATGAAATAAATGAATGCACTCATTTTATTTGTTTAACTCTATATAGTTTCTTTTTCACAAAAATATCCGGGACCACATCCTTCATCATTTCCATTTTATCCATTTTATAAATAGGCTAAGCATTCCATAAAGGTAATAATACACACGGCTGTTCATTTTACTAGCATCTCTCATATCTCTCATATCTCTCATATCTCTCATATCATAATCTTTTTTTATATATTTTACTGTAATAAGAAAACCAATAGTCTGACCACATGACATACAATCAACTCTTGACGCATTAAATTAGCTTGCGAAGAATAATAACGAAACCGAATACATATTCAGAAACTAATTCAGCAATCGGGCAAGGTAATTTGTACCGTTGCTAATAAGTGAAAAAAAAACTTGAAAATAGCGATTCAAACAACAATACTACAGCTAGTTTTTTTTTTGAATATATGTTATTCGATCAAGTTTTTAAAATATATATATTACTGCATTGGAAAATAGCTATTAGGGCACTATTAGGGCCAATGTGTTAAAATTATCATTACCGTAAACTCTCGAAATAACGGGCATCTGCACGCTATTTCGAATATATAGATTGATTTTCTGAATAGGATGTTAAGGACTTGTTCGGACTGGGTCTGGGACCGAACTTTTTAGGGCAGTCTTGTCTAGATAAAATTTAATCAAAGTGAATAATGGATACTTTTGGCATTTCGCTTTCAAAATTATCTATAATGTATATTTAACTGCTAAGTTAAACCGGACTTTCTAGAACCGGAGCTGGGTCAGACCGAACGGACTCTTTAACATCCCTATTTTTGAACCTGGCTTTTTTCAATTACATAATAATCGGGTGCGCGTTATTTGGGACGCGCATGGGCGTTATTTTGAATCTACATATGCTATTTTTAGGGGGCGCGACTTGTGAAGTAATGCCCATGCCCGCTATTTCGAGATTTTACGGTATGAAATTCATTTTATTATCAGAATGAGCGTATCGTTTCACATTACAAAAATGGATTGGCAGCCATGGCAAAGCTTGATACCAAAAAGAATCTTAAAGTAATTCGGTACTCCATAATTCAGTAGATAAATAGTATGTTTGAACTTTTAATTTTAACTTATAGATACAATAAATCAATTAAATTCGACAATCTAAGCTGTCTTTACGTATTTTGTGATCCTAACTAATGTAGAAACCTAATTATAACATGGACTAGTTGCTGAGAAAAACAGTATTGAACAATGATAATATCATAAGTAGTTATATACTGTATGTCATCATAGTCGTATAATATGCCATCATGTTGTATAATATGGCACATGTCATATGATATGTCATTATGTTATATGATATGTCATTTTGTTATATTGATTATTTATAACACATGTATCATTAGGGTGTTCAGGATTATGCTGCGAAGATTGCCAAAGTATACATGCAGCAAATGGTAAATTATGCAAAGATTTTTTACTAAAATTATGCTCATATTATATACTTTATTGAAAATTATATAAAATATTTTTTTATTAAAAATTGATATTTTTTTTGTAAATGCCATAGTTGAAACTTTATTTTAAAAAAATAAAAAGTAATCTATATTTAAAGATTTTAAAATTACATTTGTGCTACTAAAAAGCATCCAATATGATATTATATCTCTAATTTTCTATATAATACTATTATTAATTATTTCAAATTAATTAATTAGTTAGAATAGATTAAAGGAAATCTAAGGTATATATTATAGTATTAAGAAGTACAGTTAATTAAAAAAATCTTTGTACTGTAGAAACTATTTTTCAATAAAAAAAAAAAAGTTTATTTGAGATAAGTTAGATGATGAAGTAGTTGATAAAAAGAAAATATTTGATAAAATATATTTATTCTATTTAGTTTTAGAGATAATATTTCAAGCTTGTTCCTATTGATATTGTAAATAGTGTTCTGAAGTTCAGTTTAGTTCAATTTAGATTCATGTTCAAGTTCAATTGAACCTGAACTGAACTTTAAATTTTGCAGATCTTTGAACTTGAACCTGAACTGAACTTTAAA
>CAJVPZ010002578.1:0-12207 GCA_910592135.1 Racocetra fulgida | reverse complement strand
ACTATAGCTTGTTTTGAAGCCAGAGATGAGCTCTACAAATTCAATTATGAGGTATCAGTATATTATTAAGCCCAGTTGCCAGGAAGGGCAAAACTTTGGGAAGAGAACAGAGTTTTGTCCATCTGTTCTTGTAAATCGAATATTTCAGGAACGATGAGAGATACAGACTTGAAACTTCACAGATATATATAAAAACAGTAGCTGAACAGATGTTATTAAGAGTTAAGAGGTTGTTAACTTAATAAAAGTTTCCGTAAATTGAGAAAAATGTGAAAATTGTTGTGACGAAATTTTGTGTACAGATGATAAGCAGAAAGAGTTGAATATTAGATTAACTAGTTATATATATATCACATATAATTATTGTAGAATCAGTTTTACAGAAATCAAATCTAATAAAGTGAAGAGTAATAAATTAATTTACAGGTTTTCCTTTTATTACTCACAATAATTATTTAGTTAGTAAAAATAATAAAATTTATATTAGAATATTAGATTTAAAATATAATAACTTCATTTTAATAGAATTTAGTTTGTCCTCTACTTTAGAACATGATAATTATATTTTATTCATATATATATAAGTAAGCAATAACATTTTATAATGAGAATCTATTATTAATGCAATACAATATGTGTATTCCATATCTGCCCAATACTTATTAAATTTAGATTGCATTGATACTACCATTTGGCAAATAAAAGAATTAATATTAGTAGCATTTTGCTTAAAATGTACTTTAATTTTTATTGAATAAGTAAGAAAAATATTTGCAGTTGAATATGTATTTTCTGATATAATAGTTGTTACTATATATTAAGGAATAATTATTATGAGTTTTTAATTAAATATATTAAAAGTTTACTATTATCTTCAAAAAATGGTTTTAAAAAATCACAAATAATTTTGGTCTTTGTCCAGTCCTCATCAGAAGCCATAATATGATCAAAATTAATATCCCGTAATGCAAGACGCCTAAATACATTTTTATATAGAATAGTAGATATTAGCATCAAATATATAGAGTTTCAGCGAGTAGATACATCAAGAATTGGTCATTGGTTTGATGCAAGTTCAAGACAACACCCAATTATAGCATCTTCAAAACTTTGTTGCCAGGATTGTGAACTATGAATCCACTTTGCACATTCTCTAATTTTACTTATTATATTTCTAACTATTTTAAGACTATTGTTAACTATAAGATTTAAGATATGAGTACAATATTGTTGATATAATAAAGATCCATTAGCAATAAGCATATTTTGTTCAGTAAGTATATCTTTTATATTTTTTATTGTAGCATCATTATTAGTCACATTATCTACAGTAATTGCTAATATTCTTGATACAATATTCTAATCATAAAAGTATTTAAAAAGTGTTTTACTAATAGCAATTCCTGTATTGGGTGAGGGAACCATTTTAAATGCTAAATTTTTTTTTTTTTTTGAAGTTAAGGTAAGGTTTTGCTCATATCTTTATTAATTTGTTGAAAAAGCCTCTTGGGGCTTTTCTGGATATAAATTACAATATTTATTCCAATTACAAATATATTACAAGAATGGAGCTCAGACTATAGACAGATATCTATCTAATTTATCTGCAATCTAAACCTACTAGAGTAGTTAAAACTCATCTAGATTTGATAGTTTAGAATATTGTTAGTGGAGTAGCTATGTAATATCCAGTGTATAGACCAGGATTTAATTTTACCAAGTGCAAGTCCATGTGGTGGACAGATGTTGTCTTCTGTGTAGAGTTAATTGAATAAGCTGCATAGTTAGCAAGTTGTATAGTGTAGGTTCAAGTGTTGATGTGAGTAGTTGTGTAGTCTAGTACAAGTTGTTAGTCTGTTAGGATTGGGTAAGATATTATTGTTCTTTTTCTATTGTGCTAATTTAGCAGAATATGGTTTCCATATAAGTTCGTAGATATTGTGTGATATTTTAATTAGGAGTTTGATTGCTATAGTGGTTGTTTCTTTTTGAGATGAGGTATAAAGTCTTTGAATGCTAAAATTATTTTATGAAGTTTCCATTCTTTATTAATAAAATAGCATATAACAGTTATATAATCAAGATTTTGATTTGACGTCCATATATCAGTTGTATAGCTTAAGTGCCCAGATGTTTCTTGAATTAATGTATGAATTTTTAATTTAAGTTTTTTAACAATATTATTACAATCACTATGCAGTATTTTCTTACTTATAAATTTAAATTCTGGTCACAAACTATTAACAAACATTCATTTTCTACTATACTAAATAGATATGAATGTTAATAACCATTTTTGACAAGTCTTAATAGCTTTTTCCTAAGAAAATTTATATATAATAAGATTTGTTGCAGATAACTGTAAAATTTGTTGAGATTTATAAATTTTTAGATATTTTATACTTAGTATTCTTTATATGATGAATTAAAGAACTTGTTCCTGTATCATTATCATGCTTTAATTCACTTTTACAATGTATACATTTAATATAATTTTCTAGAAAATTATATATATAGTATAAATATTAAATATTCATATATTAATATAAAATAAATATTTTATTTTTCTTAAAATCATTATGTTTAATGAAATGACCTTCTTTAAAAACTCATAATTCAGATCTGCCTCCTCTTTTACATTTTTTACTAATAACAGTTGCTTCAGAACTTTCATTAACATTAGATGTAGTAACCTCAAGGCTTTTACTAATAGTAGTTATTTCAGGATCTTCATTTTCATTTTTACTAATGACAGAGCGATTATTTTCACTAATGGCAGACTGATCATTTTCACTAATAGCAGAGTGATCATATTCACTTAAAATAGAGTAATTATTTTTACTAATAGTAGAGTAGATACTTTGTGTCTCTAGATATAATAAATAAAACTTTATATTATAATAGATCTAAGAATATATGAGACTGTAAAGCTAGACCAAGTTAATTATATGTTTTATATTACCTTCTCAAAGCCTCCATTCCTCATAGTAAAAAAATTTAGATAAATATACTTAGAGCTATAGGATATTTCAGAAAATTTTTATATAGAAATAGAACAATTTGAAAAAAATTTTTTTTGAAAAAAAATTTTTAAAATTTTACTATATAAACCACTCTTCTTTTCCCTCTTTTGAAGAGAAGAAGGGGTAATGTAAAACACATAATCAACTTGGTCTGGCCTAATTCTTGAGTATAATACCAAAATCTATTTTTTTCAGTATGACAGTCAATATCTAACAACCTAATCTAAAAAAAAAATGCAATTTTACTTTCTTAGCAATATATATTTTATCCTTTTTTTTTTTTAACATGCCTTATTTTTAGTTTTACTTTTTAATATACATACGTACTGGGGTGGTAAATCAACTAAGTAAATCAAGCCTATGTTAGCAAACTATGGAATTTGATATATTACAGATTTTACCATTATATGAATAAAATTAATTATTGCTATATTACATATTGATATCAATTTAATGTTAATTACTGCTAATATATTTATTAAATTTAATTACTTTAAAACGATGCAACTTATTGAATACCTAAAGAATTACCTTGAGATTTTCACATATAATTTATTAAGTGTTGGAGAATAAAGTTATACTTTTGGATTTTCTATTAATATATAAATTTGAACATTTGACTTATACAGTCAAACCTCGTTATAATCACTCTTGATATAGTTACAACCTTGTTATAGTCACACTATTTTTTAGTCCTAGACATTATAAAACATATAAAATTAGACCTTTATATAGTCACACTTTTTTATAATCACCAAATGTTTGTTTCCAAAACTGGTGATTATATCGAGGTCTGACTGTAATTTAAGTCTATCAAAATTACTTACCAGCGGCTCTAATTTCTTTTCGGTTCAGGCAGTAAATATAGTAAATGAATTGTTTTAAAGTAAATAACCATACTATTACTTTATAACAGAATAGTTTATAAAAAATTAAATAACTTATCAACGGTTAAAGTCTTCTAAAATCTTCAAAGCTAAAATCAATATCATCATAGTTTTACTTACATTTAAAGCCTTTTCAAATCTCCAAAGCCAATCGTTCTAAGGTTTGTAAAATTATATTATGCTGGTAAGTAGTTTATTAATCTTTAATTTAAACTTAATATCGAATTTAAAAGTAGCCATTTACTCACCATTTTTCTTATATTCAAAAGGTTGAAATGGTGACCTTCTACTTTTCCCTTCCTTGTTGTACGATTTGATTTGAATATATAATCTGAATTTTAACTCCTCGAAAGTACCGAAAATTTGCAGAAGTCATACATTATGTAAGCAAAAATTACAATTACATGAAAATCCAATTTAGTGAATATTACATAAAAATTCCATAAATTACGTAAAACCATGGTAATTTCATAACCATATCTGTTAAGTACAATAAAAAAATTTTTATTATACAATAAAATAATTTAAAATAAAAATAATATATTCTTGTCTAAATTACCAGCACTATAAAAAAAATTTTAACTTCTCAAATCAGCGAAAATTTGATTGCAGAAGCTATACATAATATGATCAAAATTTACAATTACAAGAAAATCCAATTTACCGAATCTCACGCAAAAAATTCCATATTACGTAAAATTACAGTAATTTCACAACCTTTTCTGTAAATATAATAAAAAAAAAAATTTTTACTATAAATCATTATACAAATCAAAAAATTTCAAAACTAATATATTCTAATCTAAATTACTTACCAGCGGCTCTAATTTCTTCCTGGTTCAGTAAGTATTATAATCAAATTTTTTTTACAGTAAATAGTCATACTATGATAAATTCAATTAAAAGTAATTTAAATTAAATTACTTACCAGCGACTCCAACTTGAGTTTACTAATTTCTCCCCATAGCTCCTATTGGACAAAGAAAAATCCTGATTTTCGATCAAATAATGAAAGTATCATTAAAACAGTATAAAGGTCTAATAGATTCTATACTATACTAAAATTTTGCAAGGAATTTTTTTTTGTTAGAATGCAAAAGGTGGTTATATAACCAAAATTTTAAGTTATTGGTGATTTTTGAAAAGCATCGTTTTTTTTTGAAACCTTTTTTGTTACACCTATCTTATAATTTGATTGGTAGACGAAAAGTGTCGTAGTCTATTTTGAGACAGCATTTACAAATGTCCAATCAGGACTGTGGGAATAAATTAGGGATCCCCTCCAACTTTCTATTCGATTTGTAAGTGTAATGCAGATCAATAATCATGTGCCGCTGCATTAATTAATATAAAAGTTTTGTAAGTTTACTGAATCTATTATTATTATGCCGAAATAATAACTTAACTGGAACGGTAAAAAAATCATTTGGTAGGTTTTTTATCAGGTGTCCTAGAAATTAAGAAACAGCTGTAATTACTTACTAAAATTCTAAATTGTTTTGATTCAGTCTTTCCAGTGTCTCCAAATATCTTCTGGCTCAATATGTAAGTATAATAATTAATTTTTTGTTTTTAGTAAATAAAGGTAATAAATCAAATACGAAATAATTATTGTTTAATAACTTATCAACGATTCTAATTCTCTTCAGTTCGGTCTTTTAGCGGCTCCAAATCCTTTCTGACTCAATATGTAAGTATTAAAATTAAAAATTTTTTTTAGTAAATAAAGCTAATAAAATTCAATACGTAACTAATAACTTACTAATGATTCTAAATCTTTTCAGTTCAGTCTTTCTAGCGGCTCCAATCCTGTCCAGCGCAAGATGTAAGTATAATAACTATTGCGATTTGCAAAATTCAGGATCCCATTGATTGTTTGAACAATGATCATCCATCTAACAATCACAATCGCTTAATAACAATTACATTTTATTAATAAAATGTAATTGAGATTGTTAGATGATCATTGTCAAACAATCAATTGGTTTTTAAATTTTGCAAAACGCAATAAATTAATAGCTTACCAGCTATTCTAAAACGATTTGTAGAATTAATATTGAATTTAATGCAAAAAAAATTTTATATAACGATCAAGCCGAAATTACAAACATAACTGAATTTGGGTAAACAATTAGTTGGGTAATTATTATAAGATGTTCTAGGAATTAAGAAAGCAGCTGTAAAGCACGATAAAGTCAAAATACATATTCCTATCAAAATAACTTACTGGTGGTTCTGACTTGATCTGTAAGTATAATAATGAAATTTTTTTAGTATCCATCGAGTTGCAACTTTTAGTAGAAGTAAATATTAATTTACCATCTTCAATTTGTATTTAAAAACTTTCAAATGACGACCTTTGTAAAATTTAAAATTTATACCATTATGCCGGAAATAAAAATTTAGAACCTAAAAAATTATAATCGGCATTTTGATAATTGCAGTTATACAATTAAAACACTGATCATAATCTTTTAGGGGCCAAATCTTTATTTTCAGATAAGTAATTATCTAGTGTGTAGTTTTTTTTCACCATTCGTTTAGTCATTATATGTTATTTCGATCTTTTTCGCCATTCGTTTAAGTTTAGCTTTTTCATTGTAATGTGTTTGATTTTTTCAACTATTTTTTTTTTTTACTTTTTATTTCACTTCTTCTTTATATTTTCTTTTGCTTTCTTCTGTTATTTCTTTTTGCTTACATGGTATTGTGGTTCACTTTGTATTGTACTTTAATTTTTTCGTCTATTGTTGATGCCTTTTGTTTAGTAATTGTCAGTGTCTTTTCTTGTTCGTTTATGTTTTTTTAAATTATGATTTCTATGCAGTATTTGTAGTCGCTTC
The DNA here is from genome assembly GCA_910592135.1 of Racocetra fulgida. Lineage (NCBI taxonomy): Eukaryota > Fungi > Glomeromycota > Glomeromycetes > Diversisporales > Gigasporaceae > Racocetra > Racocetra fulgida. The sequence continues at coordinate 5,454 of CAJVPZ010002578.1, read as the reverse complement.
TGTTGTCAGTTGGCACAAAAAATTATGTGCAGATTTTATCAATTATGGGAGCGCAGATAAATCAGAAGTTTCAAAACAATTGTTTGTAGTGACAAAAATCGCTTATTTCTTGAAATCGGCATAAAAAATTAACTTTAGTACTTTAACAAAAAGTTTTCTTTGAGCGATTTTAATATCGAATCTTCTAATTGACTGCATCACAATAGTCAATAAAACCTGCCACATAATTTTTTAGCAACGTATTTTTAGGTAGTATAGAATTGGGATAGAAAAGAATAAAAATAAATTAGTGCAGGAAAAAAATTTTTAATTATAAAAAAAAAGGGGAAGACGAATTTGTTTACTTACCTTTTTTAGTAGCTTGTACCATAAGGAATGCATAAATTAAGTTACACAATCTGCAGATCTAATATAAATTGTATTGTAGACGATTCATGCAGATTAGTTACACTTGTGCATCTGGAATGCATACTATGTGACAACTCCACAATATATATATATAGATAAAAGCAAATTTAAGTAGGTCTCTGTCTTTATATGAAAGTGTATATCCACTTTAAAGACTTAGTAGGCCTTAGGGCAGGTTTCTCTTTAGGCAAGATATCTGATGTTATGAAGTTGATTAGAGAGTTTAATTGGATAATTCAAGTAATAGTGAATTGCAAGTATGATATCTAGTATAGAATCTAGTAACAGATAAACTATTTAAATTAAGCGCTCAAAAGGTATAAATATGACTAGAATGTACTTTTATTAATATAACAAGATCAGGTGCAGTTCATATAACTATACTAATATCAATCCAAAAGTTAAATAAATCGTGTCAAACCTGTGAGTAGCCACTTTAAAAAAAAAAAAAAAAAAAGTAGGTCTCTGTTTGGTGCTTAATAAATTTAAATATTAGCAATATTTTTTTTATTACAAAGTCAGAAAATAAAAGAACTTAGTGAAATTTTTTTATAATCTTTTTTAAGAAAATAATATTTAAAGACAATATTGATTTGTGAATAAAAATTAAATTTACTAAGGCTATGCAAAATTAATTAATTAATTTTCATAATTCAGCTAAATTAAAATTTGAAAAATTATAAAAAAATTTTTTTATATGTTTTAATAACCAAGTGGGTTTTTAATAAAAATTTTATAAAGGTGATGCACTTGAAGATGAATTAGTTAACCATATCAGTAGTCTTATAGGCAGATGCGATGATCTTGAAATTTCATCTGACTTATGTATTATATATTCTGGGTAAGGTTAGATGGATTAACATAGGAAACTCAGATCAGAAGGTTTAATTGAGTAATTCAAGTAATAGTAGGTTATAGGTACAGTATCTAGTGTAGCATCTAGCATATAGGTAGATTACTTAATTAAGCACCTAAAAGGTGCAGATATGGTTAGAATATATTCTCGTCAAAATGTCTTGTCTGGGGCCTCTTTAATAAGGGCATCACATAATCCTAATATCTAATAAAAGCGATAAGTCAAAGAGGCTAGTCTTGATTATAAAAAAAAAATAAAATAAAAATTTTATAAAATTTTTATATATAAAATTTAAAAAAAAAGCCAGTTGGCTGGTCTGTTTAAAAATTTTATGTTATGAAAATCAATAAATTAAATTTGTGTAAACTAACTATCTAATTATTTATTTAACCTTATAGAATAAGAAAAAGTTTTTTTTTTTTAAAATGAGGTTTTGCCTTTATCTTTATTAATAATTTGTATTAAGAATCTACTATGAGTTCGCCTGGCCAGAGCCAATTTACAAAAATTTTTACAAGAATAAGACTCAAACTACCAGAAACTATTTAAACTAGAAATTCTGATTTATCTATAACCTAAACCTACTAGAGTGGTTAAAACTCATCTAGATTTGATAATATAAAATATTGTTAGTTGGGGTACTATATTTAATCTATGTAATAGTCTATAAAGATATTTTTCTAATTGCTTTGCCAAGAGGTAAACAAGTGTTATCATTATGTTGTTAGTTTAGCAAACTACAAAGGCAGCTATAGGTATATGGTATTCTATATTATATTGTGTTTTGAGTAGTTGTTGTATGAACATTTGTTATATTATGATTAGATTTGAAAGATATATTGTTTTGTTGTTTTTATTGTGAGAGTTTAGAACAGTATAGTATTCATAACTAATTGTATATGTTTTGTAATTATACATATCAACAAAATTATTTTAAATTTTAAGGTACGAAATTAAAATTTGAAGACGAAATTGTTTTGACCTATTTTATTTAAAAGATGAAATTTTTTGATACTTTTTTTGAAAAGACGAAATTATAAGGAATATAACTATCTAAATTAGATTTGCTATTATATATAAAAAATTCTAAATTGCTCTAATGGAGACAAAATAGAGGTTTTTTAAAAACCTATTTTGGTGGCATGTATATTTGTAATAGTTGTAAAAGTAGTTGAATAGTTGTTTTTAATGCAATTTGAATAGAATCTGTATATTCTCTAATAGTCTGTATAAGTGATATAGAAATAAACCCTTGTATAGTTACTGTATAGTTGTATATAGATTGATATTATTATGTTAGTAATTAAATGAAAAGCTTGAGTGGTTTATAAGCTTGATTTGTAGTTTGTGTATTAGTAATGTCTAATCAGGAATGTTGAAGGAATTGTTGTATAGTATTAGTAATAAGTGTGTTTAATTTAGATATATTTGGGCAAATAAGCTAGTGTTCTTGACTCTCTCTTAATTACATGTTATATAGTTGTTTGTTAGAATTATTAATAGGTATAGTGTATATTGGTATATTAAAGTAGGAAGTGACTTCAGTATTAGTTAAATCTTGAAAGTCTTTTGCTGACATAATTTAAAGTTGGTATAAGTAGTTAATTTTTTGTAGTTGTTATTTAAATATAGCCAGATTGTGTTCTAATTAATTTGAAGTGATATGAGTATAATATTATCTATTTGATGTTGGGATGACCATATTGCTATAATATAGGCATTGTATATGTTTTTAATAGATCTATAAGTAGGTTGTTCAAATATATATTATTCATATTGAATTTGGTAAGATAGATTATATATGTTGTTATTTATAAATTAAAGTGTAGTTGAATAATTAGCATTTTTAGCTAGTCTGTTAGCTAAATTGTTAAAGGTATTATCATTATATGCTATGACCTTTTCAAGTTGAATATTGAGCTTGTAAGCTTTAATCAAGTTAAGTAGAGTATGCTATATTGGTTAGTAGTTATAGAAGTATCTTTTATTTAGTATAGATAGTAATTATATAAGCTTTTTGTATTAAATCTAATAGATTGTAAGTCTGTATAAATGATAATTGAACTATTATTTGAACAAGTGCTGATAGCAGAGAGTATTGCAACAAGTTCAGCTTTGTAAGATGATGGCCAAAGTTTAATTTTTGCAGAATAAGTATAAATAATAGTGTCATTTTAGGTTTAAATCTATTCAACCTCTATATTACATTGTTCTGTAGTAATATCTCTAACAGAACCACTTGTATAGAATGTTAATTGAGAATAACTTGAGTTATTTTTTGTAATTTGTATTAATGTCTGTGAAAATTGGTTATTAATAAAGATTTTAGATATTGCATTGTCTTAGATATTAATTGTAGGTTGTGTTAGTATATTTATAGGGTTACATAGTACTAAAGAGTATAGCAAATCGAGTAAATTAGCATTGAGGTTGAGTATAATGTCAGTTTCTGTATATTTTCTTTTTTTCTAAAAATTTTGTTAATGAATTAGCTAGAATGTTAATTGTATATTTGTTTGAATCTGATTAGAATTTAGAGAGCATCTTGAATATAACTTACAGATATATATTAGTATAGTATAAAGGTTAGTATGTGAGTGATCAAATATAATATTCCAGCATATAATTAATATTTGGTCACTAGTAGAGTTATATTTTCTGGCCTTTCCAATAATAATATGTTGATTATCATTATATATAATTAGCCAGAGCTTAGATTTCTTATAGTGTTCAGTTTAAAATAATATTGAGTTAATGTTTAGTAAGTTTAGGTATGAATTGATCTGTTTGGTAAGTTGATTAGTAGTTATTTTTCCTTTAAGGACTGAAAACTATAGAGGTTTATGTCCTTTAGAATTTGTTGTATTTGTAGTTCCATGCTAGCAGGTTAAAGTTGTCAGATGATATGAGCTGTTCTAAATAAATAATGTTTTTTAATCATAGTTGTTTTTTGAATTGTAAATATGATTTGTGTATATTAAGGTATTTTTCAATAGATGTGTAAGGATAGTGGAGTATGTATAATTAAAGGTAATTCATATATATATTGATAGCTAGTTGAAGTAAGTTGAGTAGTTATATAATTTTAAAAGTAGTTGTGTTTTTGTTGGGTCTATCAATTAGTAGATAAGGATGTTGAGGTTATTTTGTAATTGTTAGAGCCATATATGGGTGCTGAAGCCCATAAGGTCTTGGTTATTTAAACATAGTAGAAAGTTGGAAATGTGGTGTTGTAATTGTATATCCTATATATAGTATTTTTGATACTATATATATTGTGATTAAGTAATGTGCTATTAGGTGTAGTAATAGGCAGTTTAGCTTTATATTTAGCTATAGTTAGGTATTGTGTCAAAATTGAATTATATGTGTTTTAGGAAATACAATGTTGTGTATATGATACTTTAAAGTAGAGATGATATCATTATTAATGATACTGTATAAGCATCAATTATATTTTTAGTCTTAAGTATATTATTAAGACCAAATGCTTCCTATTTGATAAATTTAATTTGCATAGCATAGTTAAGTATAGCTGTAAATTAGCATCTTAAAAATTTGAATGGGGTATATTGAGGTTGTGTTTTAATAAATCATTCATAAAGCTAATATCTGGGGTTTGGTTAATGTTGGATACTAGAACTAATTTTTGTGAGTTTACTTTGATATTTGCTATTTTGTAAAATAAAGATGCTATTTGTGTAATTTGTTGTAAATTTGGCAAGCCACAAAGTTTTATACATGTATGCTAATACTGATATAGAAACAGATGTATTTTAATATTTGATAGGATTAAGTTGGATAATCTATTCAACTATAGATATATATTCAGTATATGTTTTGTTAATACTAGTGATGAGAAGATTATAGTAAATACATCAAAGAAGAGATGTTATCATCTCTTTTTAGTCAATTCTATCTTGTATGTTATATAGAGGTGTTAGTCCATAGTTAGTAATAACTTGGTTAGTACAGTTTTGTAGCAGATTGATAATAATTTGTATATATCAGCAAATTTTTAAATGCAAAAGGGCATTAGTTTATGGCAACGGGTCGCCATGGCGACCCTATATGCTTGGTCAATCAAAATTGAGCACGTGATTAGCCTATAAATTGCTTACTATTGGCCAACTAAAATTTTCTAAAAATTTTCTAAATTTTATAATAAAAAATAAAAAATAAAATTTACT
>CAJVPZ010002577.1:0-12208 GCA_910592135.1 Racocetra fulgida | reverse complement strand
ACTAATACATAATATACCAATATATTATAATAATATATTTATTTCTGACTCCCTTTACACAACTCAAGCGCCTAGTTACACAATATTAATTTTGTGTTTAGTTTTATTTATAACATATTGTAATACTCATGATAAATTTAGTACGCATGTTGATCGAAAAAATTTTGTATTTAGTTTATTAATTATACTTTTTAAAATTTGCATAGCAGTAATTAAGGAAGCGAATGAATTGAATTTTGATTAAACGACTTTAAGATCGCTCATGTTAATTTGAACATCGATTGTCAATATTAACTTTATTTAATCCACGAGCAGACGAAATAAATAATAACATATTCAAAAAATAGCCAATTTGATTCGAATAAAGCGTATATGTAACTAAATCTAGTGGAGGCCAAATAGCCCACTCTAGTAGAGTTTTGGGTTGAGGATAAATTAGTCCTAGATGTAGGTCCCTGTAATAATTCATGTAATCCATTTAAACAATGTAAAGCGTAATTATTCAATAAAGATCGAGGCCAGACCTCACTATAAAAAAAATAAATAAATAAATAAGGCGTATATGTATAATTAACAATATGTTTAATGCTATATACGGTTCAAATAAGATACTGTATATCAGATAGATTTCATAGTTTTATTAGTTACATTTTCAGATTCATGTCAATTCTAACTAACAGCTCTATCGGATTAGTGATGGGTGACGAAATTGACGAAATTTGACGAAATAAGTATTTCGTCAATTTCGTCACTATGAAAATAATTTCGTCAATTTGTCATTGCGAAAATGATTTCGTCACCCATCTATATATCGGACTACTGATATTTCTACCAATATTGACATGAACGGAGAATGTCGCGATTCGAGACATTAAATAATGTCATATCGGGACTAAAAAACTGATATTTGCCTAATATGCTTTATTTCGGTCTGTGTATATTTTTTAATTTTTGATCTGACGCAAATTTTAATTTGACGTACTGTACACAGGTTTAAGCACTTTTGCACTGATTAAAAATAGGTGATTGTTAATGTCTGAATAGTTAATTATACAGTTAATGTAATAATCATTACCTGCTTTTAATTATGTAATAAATAACTTTTGCCATCCTTACATACCGTACACCTCCAGACAAAAGTCACCGGTATGAAGATCATTTTTATGATATGTAAAGAATGGTAATTATTGAAAGTTTTACGACATAAAAAATGTTAAATTTTTATTATCAAATGATTTTTAACTTACTTTATTATGAACATCAATTATATTTTCAAAAATAGTAATCTAATCAAGAAATCATTCTTTTTAAATTTTTATAGTTAGTGCTTATAAAATTTAACAAGTTTATTTCTTAATCAGATTAAAGTATTTGAAAAAATTTAAGTAGTAGATTGCAGTTAAAGGGTAGAAATTTCATATGGTTACATGGCAGTGATCAATTATAAAGAACTTCTGACGTGTCTTTTTGACCTTATAATAAGTTAATACTATATTCAAATAAATTCAATGTTTTTTTTTCAAATTCGATAGAATATAACCTGTAGAATTAGTGAGTTAAGTAAATTTTCTTCTTTACTGTAAAATCTCGAGACTTTACCCAGTAAGACATGCACATTCGGGCCAAAATAATTCAAAGTTTTTAGTAATTTCGATTTCAACTTTTCTTTGTTTTATTTAAAAAGATATATAAAACTTACCAGATTTATTTAATGCAACAATAAAAAAAAGGTAAAATTGTTTTTCAGCTATGAAATAGTGTAAAATCCAATCAGGGGTTGAGTAATTTTCTATTTCACAATCACTTACATTCAAATTCTTAAAATGCAGTTTTTATAGAACTATTACCATATTATGGCCTTCTTAACCTCTTTTTAAGTATTAAACAACTTGTGTTTTCACAATCTGCAACTCATATAGTCTATTAAACCTTTTTTTTGGTTTATTTTAAAGTTATAGCATAGTTGCTGAAGATTGTCTTATTTTAGACTGGTTCAATTTTTACTTTATTGGTAAAAGAAGTGGATTTTAATAACAGGTTCTTCAAAAAAAACTAGTTTATATACTTGACTGAAATGGTATATAACTATGGCATTTACGATCAAAAAATTTAGTTATTAAGTATGCTGTCTCATGAGAAAAATTAGCAAACGACCTTTGTGATGGATGATTTAAGAGTTATTAGATTACAGTTAGGCCTTACTAAGTGCACTTTTCTTGGAACCATATTATGGATTGGAACCCCAAAAAAAATATTAACTGGTCAAATTCTATATTTTATTAATTTGTTTTATTGATTTAACCAGTTAAGAGATCGGTTAAAATCAGCTAATCAAACATTGTTTTCTATTAACACTTACAGATCTAATAGCAATTTGAACAGACAATTTAAAGTTAGAACTTGCTATGACAAAGACATAAGTGCAGCCAAGGATAAAACAAAGGTAGTTGTATGGTATTTAAAATCTGCTAAAGATAGCAATTTAAATGAACAATATAATCTTGAAAACTGTTGCAGAATTGGCATAAGCATACCAAAGATAAGAAAAGTCATTTGAGTAGTATCTGAATTAACTGTATATTGTATCATTGTCTATATATTCGAAGTTATGCTATAATAAGAGGATATGTGTGAGATAATATATAATTTGAGCATTATGTTATTTCACAAGTTTTTTTTTTGTAGCAATTTAGTTTGGGAATATTGATCTAATTTTCAAATAACTTGTTATTATAATACTCAATATAATGATAAATTTTCAATTACTGTATTATCTAAATATAAATTATAGAAAAATTCTTTTTTGTAGATGTTTTTATATTAATAAATAGTGTGTATAGTATGTATATTTGACTATTATATATCTATTATACAATCTAAATAAAAAATATTTATTTTATATGTGGTAATTTTGAAATATTTCAATTGTATTTTATTTATTATATAAACTATTTATATTTCATTTACATGTATTTAGCAGTGTTAATAACAAATAAATATAATTTATTAACAACAATTCCATTTTGTTAGTGATAGCCAACTTAACCTATTAGACTCCCACATACCAGAAGATTTTTGATGATAAACAAATGTCTTATATTCATTTTTCTTAACCCTATTTTTAACAATTTTTGTGAATTTGATATTTAAAATAGGATGAAGTGCAGATACTTACTAATTTTTGTTCAAGTGAAAAACTCGCAGCTTTAAAAGTTTCAAGCGTGATGGCTGTTCCTTCTTAATTAAATTTCCTAGAATAATGGCCAATCCAACTTTTGATTGTGTTTAATTGGGGCACATGGTCCTCTTTGATTTCTCCAAAATGCATAAACTTCAAAAGTTCATCACGCATCTCTTTGGCTATCATTTTATCCTTGAGGTTTAGGTTTTCATTTAAAAAAAATTGTTTTAAAATATTTACAACTTTTGGTTTGATTCTTTTTTCATCACCCTTTTTTCTAAATTTAGCATATGTGGGAGATGCCCAACCTTTAGCCATTTGAAACATTTCTTCAATATTTCTAAAAAGATTCACACTAGTAAATTCAAAATAATCTTAAAATAAATTATGCTAATGATTTTACATATCTTTCGCTAGTATTATCTGTTTCAGCAAATTTTTGATGATAAATAAATGCATTTTGTTCATTCATTTCAACTCCAATTCCATCAGAATCTTCATTCTAGCAGAATTTTGATAATAAATGGATGTGTTTTGTTCATTCATTTCAACACCAATTCTATCAGAATCTCTTGTTCTAGCAGATTTTTGATTATAAATAAATATATTTTGTTTATGCATTTCAATTCCAATTCCAATTCTATTAAAATTTTCATTTTAGCAGATTTTTGGTGATGAATAAATGCAGTTTGTTCATTTATTTAAACTCTAATTCTGCTAAAATCTCTTGTTTTAGCAGATGTTTGAAAATTAATAAATGCATGATGTTCATTCATTCCAGCATCACTTACTAAGTAAATAGTACAAAGTAAGTAAAAAAATCATCAATTTGTTTTTGATTTAATCAGAATATGTGTTCTTATTATTCATCTAAGCTGATTTTTGTTAATAGAGAATGAATTTTGTTCATTTATTTAAACTTCAATTTTATTAAAATTTTCTATTCTAGTAGACTTTTGAAAATGAATGAATGTGTTTTGTTCACTCTGTTCAGTATCGTTTTCTAAGGGAGCTGACAAATATTAGCTAATTATAGCCCCCTTGGGATTTTTAATTTGACCTCTCAGAGTCAGTTATTTGATCAATATAAATTATTATATGTAATAAAATCGAATTTATCATATGACAAAATCGAATTTGCCACATTTGTACAACAATTTATGTGATAAAATTGATTTTGTCACATAATAAATTCAATTTTATTACATAAATTGTTGTACAAATATGGCAAATTTGATTTTGTCATGTGATAAATTCGATTTTATCATATATAATAATTTATATTGATCAAATAACTGACCCTGGGAGGTCAAATTAAAAATCCCAGAGGGGCTATAATTAGTTAATATTTGTCAGCTCCCTAAAAGAATAATACAAAATACAATATTATTTTATTTTTTTACCTTATACAAATTAACATGATGAATGTTCAAGAAATTAAAAGTAGTTCCTACCTTCAATATCTATTAGGAGACAATCCTCCTTTCCACTAAATTCTATGACATCTGTCTCACAAATAATATAAGTCAGTAGTTTATTGCAACCATGTTGTAAAATACAGCTTACCTTCTATTTTATATCTTCTATTGATATATTATTCGAAGGAACTACAATTTATCACCAATTTTTCTTTTTATCTTTTTTTCTTAACAAGTTATTCATATGTTACAGCATACCTTTTATTGCTGTAATTAGTATAGTCCAATCAGGTACAGGTGTTGTGTATGCCGAAACTACAGGTTTTGAATGAATAATAGTTGCATTAGATTCTGTATGTGAAAATTTTATTATAACCCTATGTGGAGCAGTTCTTTAGCACAGATAAATCTGGCAAATAGCCCTTTAATGGGCCATTCCTAGCAATACAGTTTTGAGATTCTAGCTATAGTTTTGATTTTTGCTTTTTTGCTTTGAACCACTTTTTTTTTATTTGATTTAATGTCTTCAGCCTCTGATTCACTATATCTATCATCACGATTAATTTTAATTTTGGCTAACAATATTCCAGCAAGCCTTTTTGCCGCCTCAACTATATTATTGCCTTCATTCAAGTCAAACCCAACTTGGATATATCTTTTAATGCTGTGGCTAATCTAATGTGGTATTAAAGCATTTAAGATGTTAGTATCTTATTAGTTTAAAAAAAAATTTACAAAAGAGAAGAAAAAAATTATCAAGTTTGCATAATGAGAGTCAATGGTTGTTTTAGCTTCCCTTAGCTCTAAAAACAGATATCATTTTACTTTAATAGAATACCAAGTATGCCAATGGGCTATGATAGTCATCAACTCTGAATTGTAATAATGTGCACTGTTATCAGAAATTACAGTTATTCATTTTGGTTCTTGATTTATTAAATCAAATACAGCTTCAAATGAAGATGCTGTGAACTAAGCATTTTGCTTTGTGTTAGTAGACCAATAGTTGAATACCCAAACATCTAACATGTCTTGATTTTCTATATTTCTAAAAACTAGTATTGTGTGCAAAGTTCAACCTCTTTTACCAAAAAAATCTTTCTTAGTTTCACAAGCTGATTTTGGAAAAATCCTCATCTTATAATCAGCAACAATTAAAATACACTCAGAGTCCAACTAAGCTAAAGTTGCTCTGAATTGAGCATTAAGATAAGCTTTTTATGCTTGGTGGACTAGGTAATGTTTTAATCACTCCTAAATTTTGTGTAATTGTGCTATGTATTCATTGGCTACATAGTTTACTAACTGATCAAAAAACTTATAAAATTGTACACACTTAGAATATCTTGAAAGATGTAAAGCTGTGCATTCTCCAAAAGCATAGATAAGACAATGATCAATATAAGAATCATGTGAAATTTTTCCATCTAATGTTATTACTAACTCTTGCTCAAAATCTCTCTTAAATGGTATCACAGTTGCTTGATTTGTGAAAGTATTTTATTCTAATAAAAAAAATTTTTTTTTGCTTTAATAAAAAAATTTTCCTAATAAATCAAACTATATATTCCAATGAAGCTTTATTTTAAAAGTAAAAAATAACAGAAAAAAAAGAATCCTGTTTGTATACTATGCGTATATATACAGGTATTATAAATTCTTGAAATTTTGATTATAAAATTGTTTTGGGTTTTAGTTGTATGTTATATAAATATGCAAACCATTAACTAATATCATGTTCATACACTAAGTGCAAACTAAAAAATTTGCTAACAAAAAAAAAAATTTGCTAAAAAAAAAAATAAAAATTTTTTAACAAAAAAAATTTGCTAACAAAAAAAAAGTTGAAGCAAAAAAAAAAATTACTAGCAAAAAAAAAAAAATTGCTAGCAAAAAAAAAAATTACTAACAAAAAAAAAAAAATTGTTAGCAAAAAAAAAAAAAATTGCTAGCAAAAAAAAAAAATTTACTAGCAAAAAAAAAATTGCTAAAAATAATTTGTTAACAAAAAAAATTTGTCAACAAAAAAAACATTTCTAATAAAAAAAAGGTTGTTAACAAGAAAAATTGCTACAAAAAAGTTTGTTAACAAAAAAAAAATTGCATTGTCTTAAAAAAATTGAATTTTAATAAAAAAAAAAATTCTTAATACTATTTCTATCTTGTCAGTAAATGTGTTTTGCACAATTCCAATTAAATTCTCAAATGATTTAAAACTGTAATCGCTACAAATTCTACAAAGACCACCCAAATTGCACTGATATTTTAAATGTATACAATTTGAAATACAACCTATAAAGAAGGTTTTTTTCATCTTATTGGGGAAGGTTTGCTAAAATTTTCTCCAAAGTGAAGTTTTATTATTACATAAATAAAGAATAGGCAAGTTAGTTTTCAGATTTGTCTTATAAGAACTCATTGTAACATTGTCTTTATCAGAAAAAAATATTTCGAACTGTCTTTCTTTAAATTTGGCCATTAATTTGGTTGTTTTTTTTTAGCATTTCTATTGGTGGTGCATTAGCACTATAGAGTCAAGAATGTTTTTTAACTTTGCATATAGTTTTTGGCATTATCTATATTTAACAATACATTATATTGTATTAATAAAATTTATAAAAAAAAATTACTTGATGTCTTACTTCTAATTCTCTTTAATAAACCTAATAATTAAAGTAAAGTGCGATAATAGACAGTATTCGAATTTTTCTACTAGCTTTTCTTTTATTAATTTCTCAGAATTGACAAATTTTAGTAATATTAAATGGAGAATTTTGGTCTTTTATCTGAATTAACTCCCACTGATATAGGTTTTTTAGAGTTTGCCGATCAGCTCTAGGATCTACAGCACATATCAAAATTTAACATGAGACTCCTCTTTGGAATATAGCATAATATTCGTACATCTACAAGCTCAAAGCATAGAATGCCAAGCTGTTAGTTCTTTGTGTTGAATTAAATAGCCAGGTGGATATACACTATGTAAAAAATATGTCAGCCAAACTATTGTACTTTGTTATATGATTTATTTAGTAAAAAGAATGTGCCAATCTTCATTAGGCATTGAAATTTTTCTACCTTTAATATACAGGTTAAAAATTTGCTGTAAAATTAATGTATAATTCTATTGACATGCTGTGCATATTATATTTTCTTTTTTATTTGTTAGCAATGCCTGAACTTTCAGATCTTTTAGCCCAAAAAAAGCAAGATGATCCCTACTTTTATGTATTCTGTACTTCTTCCAAACAACAGTTGGTGTTTCATCAACATATTGGTATACTTCATTTCTACTTTTAAAGACCCGTAAACTACAATAATTATTATTTAAAACTTGTTGTAAAATAAGGTTAGTTCTGAACTATGGCGTGTTAATAAAGATGATGTGTAATCAGGACCAGTGTATAGAAGATCTTCACATAAAGAATATCTGATTTTTGAAACTACTATAGAAAACTTATTCACCTTTATAAATAATGGAAAAAATTAAATGTCAGTAAGTATTTCTGATAAAATTTCTTCATTATAGAACCCAAATACTGCTAATTCTAAATGCTCAGTTTGAACTCCAACCAATTCCCAATATAATATATTAACTGCCGTTGAAGGTGTGTCTTGTATTTTACCAAATTTTTCTTCTATAGAACATAAAAAGCCTGAATGCAAGGGTTTAATGGGTTATTAACAATAGATAAAAAAACTCATGATTATTTATTACAGTTATTACACTCATATAAAGATAAAAAGAAACACTATTACTTGCAATTTTTAGATTTAGAATCCACTAATCTCAAGCATTCGTTCTGTAATGAAGATTTGAGTTTATTTGCCTTTTATTTACAAGTTGTACTGTATATGTTTTGTTTTTTGATATTTTAAATAAGATGATCTTTCACTATTCATAATACTATAAAATTTACTATTAAATGCCTGTCACTTACAATTAATAAATATCGATCATTTTATTCTCTTTAATTATAATTCGTCAATTAAAGTATTTTATCGAAAAAATTGTTCGATAATAAAAGATTTAAAATTTACTATATTTTTTTATTATAGAAATTAGAGGTTGATATTCAGGCACAGTTGAGGCTAAATAAATTGCATATGCGACCAGCTTTACTGTCCAGTCTCAATTAAATAGCAGGTTTGATAATTAAGTATATTTCTAATTATTAATAACTAGCTGTTAGCCCATGCCTCTGGCACTGGGTAAGAGTAGTATTTTTAATTATTGCTGTATTGTAGGATAAACACTATAATTTGAGTTATTTTCAGATATATACATTAAAAAATTTATAATAGGATAAGACTACATCAAGGATGGTTACGTTATTGATACATATCATATATAACAGGAACGTAGTAAAGCAAAGTGCATACTATAATAAAGAATAAACTAAAGTAGAGATGAAACATTACGCAGGTTGTGCAGCATTTTTGAGAGCTGCACAGTGTAACTTCTATAATTCAGACCAGCTGGTATAATTCTAGTTAGCTTTATAATATAGCCAATCAGAAAATTTAAATTTGATTGTTCTAGATCAAAATGAAAAAACATAACCTAATCAATAAAACCATGTCCAACTACCTGAAAAAATCTTCTTCAGTATCACCACAAAATTTTGTCGATCACATGATAATTGATAAATTTGTTTAAGTTCATTTATGTTAGGGTAAATGTTTAAATTAAAGTTGAATATTAAGGAGATATAATAAAATTACTTGAGAACTTTTTTTTGTTAATGTATAAAGGGTTGTTTCTTAAGTAAATTTTTGAGGTAAAGGCAAATTTTATAAAGGGTGTTTGTTTTGAAATTTTGAAATTTTTTTGATCGTGTGATGTTACACCAAATTGAGATTCTTAATTGGATAATTTGTTGTTGATCATTATGTGATTGACAAAAATTTATTGTAATTTTTTGGGCAGAAGATCTATAAACAGTTCTTAGGGACAGATTAAATCAAGTGAATAACTAGTTAAGGACAGTTAGGGACAGTTAAGGTTAGTAGTTTTAGCAATATCACATGAATTTGAACTGTTCTTACTGTCTATAAGAACTGTTCATAGATCCTGCATTTTTTGGGTAGTTCTAAAAAATATTGCAGTCACATGATTATTGACAGAAGATTAGCTAATGATGAATCATGATTTAGTGTAATATAACACGATCAGGAAATTTCAAAACAAATGTTCATTTTATCAAAAATCACTTATTTCTCACAAATTTACATAAGAAACCACCTTCTGCATATTAACAAAAAGTTTTCTTGAGCAATTTTGCTACTAGGACCCTTCTTTTTAACCCTAAAATAATCCTTACCCTAACATAAATAAACTTTAAAGAATTTTTCGAATATCATATGACTGCAACATTTTCTGGTGATATTGGGGAAGATAACCATGTCCAGAATTATACGATGCAATAGGGTGTAACTGGGTTAATTATGATTTTATATATAAATTTCCTTGATTATGCGATTTTAGTAACTCGAGTTATCTTTCAAAATTAATTAATCTACACATATGATACAAATATTCTTTTTTGCTCAATTATGAAGCTCCAAGATGCATCTTATATTTTCACATAATTCTAGACACCACTTTGTTCAAAATTGCAGATCATTTGACTACATTTAATGTTGTTTTGTGATTCAAATAATCTGCAAATTGATCAGAATTATTAGGATATAGCATACCTAAACTCATATGACCTGACAAAACCATACAACTACTCAGGATCGGCAACAAATTTTGTCAATCATATAATGATTTATAAAAATTAGCCAATTAAGAATCTTGTTTGGTATAACATCAAGCGATCAAAAAATTTCAAAACAAACGTCCATTTAGTCTTTATCTCAAAAATTCACTTAAGAAACAACTCTTCATACATTAACAAAAAAAATTACTCAAGTAATTTTACTATCCCCCTTAATATTCAACTTTAGTTTAGATGCTAACTCTAACATAAACAATTTTATCAATTATTATGTGATTGACAAAATTTGTTGGCGATACTGGAAAAGATAAATCATATAGTTTTGTCAATTTGTCAATGACGAAACATATAAGCTTTGTCAATTTGTCACAACAAAATAGTTTCATCAGGCATCTATAATCTAGTGTTACCAACCTAAAAAATTTTACTATTGTTAGATTAAGGCTAGAATTTGCTAATATGCTAGATTAGAAAGAGCTTCAGTAATATCAAAAATTTTGCAGGAAAAACTTTTTATTAGTGTGCAAAAGATGGTTTTATAGACAAAATGTTGAATTGAAGGCGATTTTTTGGGAGTTTTGATTTTTTTTGTGAGTTTTTTCTCATCATACCTGATCTGAAATCTGGCCAATGAAATTTTTTAAGTTGCAAACCCAAGACAAAGTAAAAAAACTCAAAACAAATATTTAAACTGGCCAAAAACACTGATTAAAAATGATGAAAACCTAACTTTACACATATCTCTAGGTTTCAAAGGCAATTGAGACTGTGCAGTCTGCGCAGCCTGCGCAATAGATTCAAAAAATCTTTGATTTTCCAATTCCTAAACCGAAGGCAAAATTTTAAAATTGATTGGATTATACGTTTGTACAGATTACAACTCTACAAGAAAAGTGGTTCCGAAAAACAATGTATAGGCATATGCAAAATTTTATGGGCTAAAAGAGACTGACTTTGTACATGCATGGTATGAGTTGGCATAGGACGGTTGATCATGTTTTGCATATGCATGGTCTGAGTTTGCATAGAACAGGGACTGTATTGGTCTGTGTGATTGTGCTAATTTAAATGTGCAACTACGTGAATTGACATTCATTTTGCAGCAGTTTACTAAGTCAATTAATATGAATGAAATGGATAATTCAATGAAAATTTACGATCTTCCTTCTAATGGATATTATATCATAAGACTTGATAGTAGTTAAAGTATATATATATCTAATATTAATACAAGTATATATATATATAATTTTGTCAGGAATTTTTTTCATTAAGATACAGTCAGACTCTTTAAATACACCCTCTCTAAATGCAGCACCCCTAAATATATGATATAATCCTGAACTTATGGTGAGACTTATAGATAATAAGGTAGCTACACGATGCTGTTATACAAAACCAGGAACAGGATAATTATTTAAGGATGGGTATAGTGTTATTAGATGAAACCTTGAGGTTTCACCATAGCCGAAAGTGAAACCTAGTTTTGACTTTCACCAAAAAAAATTTAAAATGGCAAAATGGTGAAATTGACGAAAGGTGGCAAAACTGGTGAAACTAATAAAAGGAGGCAAAACTGGTGAAACTAATAAAAGGTGGCAAAACTGGTAAAAGATGATAAATCTAGTAAAAAAAAGCAAGAATAGAAAGTAATTAAAGAAAGTCAACCCACTTTTATATAATTATTAATCTTTTTGTTTTTTTTTGTTTTTTTTTTTTTTTTTTTTTTTTTAAAGAGTGAGGCCTTGCCTCAGTCTTTATTAAATAATTATGCTTTAAATTATTTAAATAAATTACATGAATTATTACAGGGACCTACAGCTAGGACTACTTTATCCTCGGCCCAAAGCTCTACTAGAGTGGGCTATCAGGCCTCTACTAGATTT
>CAJVPZ010002576.1:0-12211 GCA_910592135.1 Racocetra fulgida | reverse complement strand
ATTTGTCACTGGAAGCACTGGAATTCTGGAAGAATTTGGACATCCAGTGGGGTTCCAGAAGTCCAGTGCCAACACTGCTCTAAAATGTATAAATAATCAGACGATCTGTCTCCTATGAGATAAAATTATCAAAAAAGGTGTAGTAGCGTATTTTTTCATTAATATGGTATAATACCTACGTACGTACGTACGTATTTAAAGTAATGTCCCGTGCCTAGACCGGAAAAAATTTATTTGGGTACCAACTAACGCGACCACCCAATTAGGACTGTGGGAAATGCGCCAATCAGAAGATCTACACGAATCAAACAATTGACTTCGGGAAGGCAATTTTGCTTATATATAATAATCTAAAACCTAACCTAACCTTAATATAAGATGACTCTACCCTAAAGTTAATTGAGAAAATTATTAGAAAATATGAGTTGTCTTCACTTTAGACATCCCCTTTTAAGGCAATAAAGCCTTAGAGTTAAGAATATAGGGTGTTTTACATTAAAAGGACCCATTTTGCAAATTTTTTGAAAAAATGGGTTTTTATTAGATTCATATAAATTTTAATATGACTGACATTTTTCAATTATAAATGAAAAGCGATTTGCATAATAAAAAATAAAATAATGTAAAAGAAAAATTGTATGAAGCTATCTAAGGCTAAGTATAATATAAGATTACCTGATAGTCACCTGTTATGTTTAATCAATCAAAATCACAAAATTTGCTTAATCCTAGATCAGTCTAAAAATCAAAACAAATGATTAAACTCAATTATCTCAAAATTGTTTATATTACAAAATGGGTCTTTTTAATATGAAAAACTCCATATAGTCTAAATAGCTTATATTCAAAATTTCGCAAGAATTTTTTTGTTAATACATAATAGGTAGTTCTATAAACAAAATTTTGAATTATATGTAGTATTGTCAAAAACATGATTTTCACATTATATCTGATCAAAAGATTTTATTGGTATCAATTATTAGAAAAAAATCTAATTAGTACAGAAGTAGCTATTATAAAAAAATTTATTACTATATTGCAAAAATAGTATATTTATTAATTAATATAATATAGAAAACAAAAAGTGATATAGTGTTTAGTTTAGATAATTACTAGTACAAGTTATTGTTTTAAATAATTACTCTAAATGAAAATCAGTAAACTAATATCTTTTATGTTAGAATTTTGTTTTTTTTTGATTAATTTTCAAAATACTTGCAATATTTATTCTTTTTTGATAGGATTTGCTTTCCTCACATTTTATATACTTTATACATTTATTTAATTATTGATCTATTCTTTAAAATTTTTTTCAATTTAGTGAATCTAAAATCTATTGCTATTATTATCTATATATATAAAGCAGAGCATCTGTAACTTAGTATATATTCTTAATAGTATAGTATAACCAAGATATATGAATAGTCTAAAGTATTATTTATATAGAAAATAAAGTTTATGTAATTTAATTTATATATTTTTTATAGTATAGTATAATAATAATGCATATGTATAGTATAATATTAATGCATATTATATATTGTTATAGGTCATGTGAGATCATATAACTAGATAGTACAAAACAAGATTATATAATTTTTTTATATATGTTTATATTTATATAATACTTTTGCAAAATAATACAGAGTCTTATAATGTGTATAATTTAAATTTACAAGTAGGTTACTTAGACAGTTTAGTAAAAATAAAAATTGTTATACAAACTTATTTTGTATAATATTATACAAATTATTGAAATTTAAGTTTTTATAATTTTATATCCTTTAATCCCTTTAAGGTTGATCTTTAGTATAGGTAAGCATATATAATTATTATACAATTATAATATATATAAATTAAATATTTTGAACTCATTTAAGTAATTTTATAACTTATTAGGGTCAGGGTTAAGGTTAGAAGTTAAATTGGCTCAAATTAGTTAGGGTTTATATATTATAATCTTGTAATAATTTATATATGCCCATCTATACTAAAAAAGATCTATTCAAGTACTAATTCAGATATTTAAGAATGCAAATGAGTAAGAAAACTTTAACTCAGATACTAACTCAGGTATTTAAAAATGCAAATAGATAAAAAAACTCTAATTTGAGTACTAACTTGGATATTTAAAAATCAAAAAGATAAGAGAACTTTAATTTGAATATTAACTTGAATATTTAAGAATACAAATAAGTAAGAGAACTCTAACTTAGTTATTAACTTAGGTATTTAAGAATACAAATAGATAAAAAATTCTAATTTGAATATTAACTCAGATATTTAAAAATATAAATAAGTAAAAAACTTTAATTTAGATATTTAAAAAAGAACTTTAAAAGTTTAAAATAAGAATAACTTGATATCTTTTATTTTAAAAATACTATTACAAGGCAATAGGATCAAATTTAATTTACTATAATAATACTATTATTTGAATAATATTTCTTTTATTTTTATATAAAATACAATATTATATAGCTTTTTATCTTTTAAATATTTTTAAAAATATTTTGATCTGAATTTATATATTTATTTTTTTTAGTAATTAATATTTTTAACTTTTTTTCTTTGAATTTTTTAATAGTCTAATGAATTAATAATCATTGATTAGTAAAGACAAAAGTGAAAGATCATTGATCACTTTTAGATTTGTATAATATAAATTTGAAAACAAGCTTGATAACCACCTTTAATAAACAATAATTAATTTTGGCTTTTATTTATTAACTAGTATATATTTTTTGTTATTGCTTACTTTTTGAAGTTTATCTTTCTGAAATGCTTTTTCTTTAATTCTATAATTCTAATAGACAAAGACCTATTTCTGATAACTAATTTTACTAATAGTTTATTTAGTTCATCTAGTCTCTAATAAAACTGATCTATTATATCTGTTTTTATAATATATATCAGTTTTTATAAATTCTAAAACATCTGACAAAAAGCTAACTGATTGAATATTTATTGATTTAATAGATTCTGATTCAGTAATGATTATTTCTAAAATCATAAACTTATTAAATTGGCAAATATTTAATCAGTTAATTTTTTGCTAGACATTTTAGAATTTTTAAAAATTTTATAAGTTATTAATTTTGGCATGATCATTGTAATATTAATTAGTAAATTAAAACTCATGTGAAATATATAAAATATTGCAAAGCTCTAAATGACTTCTATTTTTATATCTTAACCAAAGTTTCATTTTTAATCATAATTTATAAAATATTAGTTAAGCTTTTTTCAATTAAATACTTAAAATATTTATATCATACAAGTTTAGTAGATGTAGTTTTTTTACAAGTAGCATCTTTGAAATTGTTTAAAAACTTAACTTATTGAAGATCTGCTAATACTCAAGTATTTAGCAATTATTCAAATTAATAACTATTCTAAAGTTTTTTTAACTATTTTTCAGCATGTATACTTTAAGAATATCATATTTTACTAAAATTATATTGATATTAGTTATTTGGTTATTATTAATTAAAGTTATCACTACTACACTATAAATAGAAACTATTTAAAATATTGTAGTATTTATATATTTCATATGAGTTTTACTTTACTAATTAATTTAAATTTTTCTATAAAAAATAAATATTACAATAATTATACTAAAATTAATAAATTATTAAATTATAGTATTTTAATATACTATATAAATTAATATACTCCTTACCTTTGAAGATTAAAAAATAAATAAATAAATTAATTAATATACTATTAGAATATTATAGTTTATTATATATTTTAAAATATTATAATACAAAAAATTTAAATCAAGTATATATAATACTAATATAATATAAAGTAAAGTAGTGTATTTTGGTATGAAAAGTAATATGGTATACTAAAGTTTTTTTTAAAATATCTTGAGATATACTAAATAAAATTAAAAAATTTTAGTATTATTCGATTTGTTTTACTAAAACGAATTAAATAATATAAAATTTTTTAGATTCTAATTGCTAAAATACAAGATATAAGTAAAAGTTGATATTTATTATAGTAGTATTAAGTTTCTTTTAATTTTTTCTTATTTAGATAATATCTAAAGAAAGAATACAGTAATATAATACAAATATATAGTAATATATAGATGTTCCAAATTAAAAGGGCCTATTTTTACATATATTTTATTTTGAGATATTTGTGTTTAATTATTTGTTTTAAATTTCGAACTGATTCAGAATTAATCAAATTTCATGAATTTGATTGGTTAAAGGTAGCAGATGACTATTGGATAATCTCGTGACGTGTTGGCTCTACGCAGCCTCATATAATTTTTCTTTTTACATTATCTTGATTTTTTATTATGCAAATCAACTTTTATTTATAATTAAAAAAAGTCAATCATGTTAAAATTTATATGAATCTAACAAAAACTCATTTTCAAAAAATTGTAAAAATAGACCCTTTTAACTTGGAACACCCCATATAGTATATCATAATACTTCCAAATATAAAAAATATAGCATTTTTTTGAGTAGATTTTGAAAGCTCATATTTCAACTTTTTTTTAAAACAATTTTTTTTTTATAGTTAATTAGAGCAGTATTATTTATTACTTGATTTTTTATCAGAAGCTTACTATCTCTTTCCATCTTTTAATATATATCTTGATTAGATCTTTATATATAATTTTAAATTTTTTATTCTTTTTCCTTTTTAAAAATTTACCTAATTTTTGTTATATCCTTTAGTAAATCAATAGTTATTTTATTTTACTAAATTTTAAAAATAAATATTAATTTGTAAAAATTTAATTGACAATGTAGCTTAGGTGCATCAGAATATCTTACTTTACTTTAAGTAAAGCAAAATCATGAGATTTAGTGTAATCTTGTTTAATTATACTAAATCATATAATTTCTGTATCTCTAGATAAAGAGAAGTAATACTATGCATCAATGTTCATGATCTTTATAATATTGTTTATAGTATTTATTTAAAATTATCTATATAGCCTTTATTCTAAATTTGAATATCTATATTTATATTATACAAAGAAACAAAAATTTTTTTTTGGTTTTAAGGTGACCTCTTGGCTGACTCCTTTTATTTGATTACGTGTTAACTTTTACTGTATGACTAACTCACCCTTTCAGAGCAGCTCATACCGTATACATATTTGGAGAGTACAACTAGCTACACGTACAACTTTTGATTGCCTATTTAAGTAGTCCGCTTATTACTAAGTTCTACACTAGATGCTATATCTACAACCCGACTAGAGGATTATCTATTTAAACCCTCTGCGTCTATATGGGCTAACCTTTTATAACTAAGCGAGAATCTATTGCGGATCCCTTATTTTCAGACACTTGGCTTAGGACTTTAAGACAGGCAACCACTATTAGAAACCCTTTGTCCTTGAGGTAAACCTGCTAGAGCTTTCCGTACCTACAATCTGGCTAACCTAGGTTTTAGTAATTTACGCCGAGTCCGAGGACAAGTACTTGTGAGCTGAAGCCACTACCATTATCTACTTCTGCCCTTATAGAGTTCACTCAGACCCAGTACCCCTTTTTAAGTCTATCTAATACCTTCTGCTTTCGGTATCACCCTAGTTAATCTTCTAAACTTCTAATCCAGATGGCCCGGAAGGGACACCAGTCTTCTGATAACTGCACTGCAGATCTTTTTTCTCCAGATAAAGAAACAAAAATTATAATACAGTAAAATCATATATTAATATTTTTTTATATTTGGTGGTTCTGCCTATTACTCTTTTATTAGAAGTACTAGAACTTATATTAACAGGGAGATATAATTTTCTATACTATATTCTATATGAATAAAGATCAACTCGGATTAAGCCTAAGAATAACCTATCTAGTAGCAATTAGTTTTATATTAAATCCTCAACTTTGAGGATATAAACCTTCTGATCCTTAGCCTTAGTAGCTATATCATTTTGTTAAAAAAGCCAAATAACAAAAGCACAAATGCAAAAAAAAACAGAAGTCAAAGAGAAATAATAAAAGATACAAACAAAAAGAAAGAAATAAAAAGATATTGAAAAACAAAAAAAATAAAATTTGTCTATTCTAACGATCATTATTATGAACTTGTGAAAGGTTTGTAAAAATTATATACTATTAAATAAAATAATCTCTACTTTAAATTTATCTAAATAGTATATATAAGTTTAAAACTAGTAAAAAATACTTCTTTAACTATAAAATATAAGAGGTCAGTACTCGATTCTAGTTTTAGAGCATTATTTATCAGATTGTTGTATTTGAGACACATGTCTTGATATGTTTATTGTTCTGTTATACTAATTTAAGAAGTAAATAATATTAACTATTTTGGTGTATATGATATCAAACTTTTGAAGAGATAAACTGAATCACTCACTTTTTACAAAAATTTCTCTGAAAAAAAGTAGGTGCCAATAAAAGTATGTGAGATTTTTCTTGTAAAAGTTACAGTTGTATAGTCTAGTTTCTCTGTTTCTACTTACAATAATGTACTATATAAATAATGCAGATTTGTTACATTCTACCAATTTTCAAACCTAGATTTAGACTCAGGGGTCTTTTGTATAGGGTGGGTATAATAATTGGGATTTATTTTATTTCTTTATTTTTTTCTTAGTATTTTCCTATTTGTATACCTGGGTCTCTTACATTTTATCAAAATTTTATCCTATATTATAGACCCAGATCTAATTCATAAAGGATCTAATATAGGGAGATCTTTTATATAGCACATTACAGTAATATTTTTGTATAGAGGCTTGCAGTAACATTGTTTCTAAAATATCTTTTTGTTTAAATATTGAAAATATAGAGGAGTTCACTTCTCTTCTTCTTGCTGTTCTTTAGTTTAGATACTAAACACATAGGGATATCTATTCTGATAACCTAGAAAGAAGCTTAACCTTTGTACAAACTGTTCACAATACTCACATCTTGGTATATTATACTAAGAACTTCGTCAACAACAGTTTGAAAAAAAAGAGCTTGATCCAAGATTATATATGCCACCAAAATAGGTTTTTAAAAAACATCTATTTCGTCTCCATTAAAGCAAATTAGAATTTTTTATATACAAGAGCAAATCTAATTTAAATAGTTATATTCCTTATAATTTCGTCTCTTCAAAAAAAATATCAAAAAATTTCATTTTTAAATAAAATAGGTCAAAAACAATTTTGTCTTCAAATTTTAATTTCAGGTTTTGAATCCCAAAATAATTTTGTTGGTATGTATATTCAAGATACTGGACCAGCTTTTTATTATATACACACTTCTTAGTACAGTCTTCCTCCTCTATAATCACCTCCTATATAATTACAACTCCCATATAATCACATTAATTTTTGAGACAATTTATTAAAAAACTTATAAAAAAAGACTTCTATATAATCACACTCTTTTATAATCACCAATTTTCTTGATACAAACTGTGTGATTATAGAGGAGGAAGACTGTATTTTATGTATATAAGCGTCATCAACAGCAAGTATGTAGATATACAACAAGAATATTATAGTGTCTACTTTGTTGCTTTTCTATAACTTTCTACTATAGTTTAGTTTGTTTTGTTATTAACTGAGGAATCATCAGGAAGAGTTTTTGTTTATATTCATTATATATTGTTGCAGATTAAAATGAAATCTGATCAAAATAAAACTGGGGATCTCTCATACCTACTCTTAGAGCCTATAAAATCCATATATACTTATTTATTAATAAACTTAACTCTAAACTCTATTTTTAATACTAAAAAAAACTCCAAAAAATATTTACTAAAAATTTTTAAATTTTTTTAAAAAACAGAAAAATTTCATTTTGATTAGATTTTATTTTAATCTGTAATATATATTAATATTTATAGCTTGTTCTTTAAAATAATAAGTATATATAAATCTAATTTTTTTTTTTTTTTAAATGGCATCTTGCCTATATGTCTTTATTAATTAGTAGCATATGATTACAAATTATATACAATAGTCTATCGACAAAAGTACAACTAGCCACATATATAACTTTAATCATTATCTAATTAAGGGTTCCAGCTATAGGTTATCCACTAGATACCATACCTAAGACCCACCTCTAGGTCCCTATTTAAACTTTCTGATCTTTAATACTATTTGCATATATGCAATACTTTACATTACTATTTTTGTAATATATCAGGTTAGAAGCTGTTAATACTATTTATATCAAAATACCACTTCATTGGATATTACTATATATCCATAGTTCTATATGTCACTCTCGACACAAACTACTAAGTATGGTACCAAGATTACTGTATTAGATTTTTTATCCAATTTTAGTATAATCTGTATTTAATAAAATCAGTATTGGTACTAGAGGTGTTTGAATTTCGGTAAGTCCATTCCCTTTTCATAGCTTCCTTTTATATTCACTGTATCATCTGTTAGTACGCCTTCTCTCCATTTCTGATATGTTCATCGCTTTTCTCGCATCGAGCACCAACTCTCCATATTAGGAGACTTCTTTCTGAGAATTTTCTTATATACTGATCTTTTTATTCGTATATATTTATATGCTTTCATAGATTACAGAATTTTACCTCTAGCTAAAATTGAACCATTGACCTTGTTTGTGAAGGAAAAGCACCTAGACCACTAGGCTACAGGATTCCATCTCTATATATAAATCTAATTTTTATCTCAAAATTTTCAAATCTACTTATTTTATATTAGTCAGGCAAAAAATTTTGTTTCTAAGCACTATCAAAGCAATAAAACTTCTGACTATATATACTATGTTTTAGAAATCATATAATACAGAGATTCGTATTAAATAGCCTAGAATTTACATACTCCTTCTTTGAAAACATGTTATATATTTCATTTATTTTTATTTGATATATTTATTTCTTTTTTGATAATCTTCCTGTAGCTTAGACTACTAAGCTATAAGATAAGAAATAGTATTGAATATATTTACCTACTTTTTTTTGTTTCAGCAATTCTTTTTTTATTATTTAAATTGGTATAGAATTAATCTTGTCTACCTATTAACTCTACATATGCCTGTACTAATAAAAAATCACTTAATCTATTAAACAGAAATCTATAAATAGATTATACAAAGAAAACTCAAATGCAACTCGCCTAAGTGGTTCATCTTTACCTCGTCTGGGATTCCTAGCTTACTGGAAATTTATACCCCAAGAGTCTATAGTAGGTGTCTACCAACCTTATCAAAATCACTGCTCTATATAATATCTCACCAATCTGAAGAAACATTCCCTAACAAAAATTCGAAAAGCAAATAAAGTAAGGAGAAATACAAGGAGATATTTTAAAGAAAACAGATAAGAAAGCGACTATACTAATAAAAAGAATCTAAAGTACTAAAATAAAACTAAAAAACCTATCTAACAAATTGGTATCTGCTAACCAGAATACTTGTCTACATGATCGTAATAATTATATAGAACTCAGCTGATATATATAAAAAACTATACTAAATGCATTTTAACCTGTGCTAAGGGCTAAAAATTATATGCATATGACTTTGTCATTAGACTGCATATCCCAGAGTTCTCTTTATTGCCCTAGTTTTAAATCTATATTTATTCCAAAGTATAACAAATATATCAACTCCATGTGTTCTTCCAGTCTTGTCTTGTCTAATTGGTGTGTAAGTTCTTAAAAACCTTCTGAGTCCTTAATATACCAGAACCATGTTCCCAAATAAGAAATAAGTTATTTTCTATATAGCCACATGTTTGTTGTATTCATGTCACAGAGTTGTCAAATATGGAAGTGGTAAACAATACTGATCTTTTGATAGTAGGTAGCCAAATCTTTCACTTTTTGTAGAAAATTAGTTTTGGAAGCGTCAAAGCAGCAAGGGAAGTTATGGTTTTGTAAGTTTTTAACTAAAAAGAGTTTTTTCAAGAGTTTATTATATTTTTTTATTTCCAAACTTATTGAGTTTTCTTTTTTACTTGCTGTTCCTAGAGACTTCTCTGGTTTGAATGCCAAATGCAAAGAGGAGTCCACCCGAGAGAAGACAAGAACCAAGGCTTGACTCCTTTGCAAACCATTCAAAATGCCTGCTCCTTGGTGTATCACATTTAAAGATTTCATCGATTACAGTTCATATAGAGAAAACTTCAAGTTGTTGTTAACTTCTGGTCTTGAGTCTTCAACTTGCTTTCAGTATTAGTTGGTCCAAGTAATCATTAGGGAGTGTTTTAATTGTATATTTTTACCCTTTGATCTACCCTACTTTTTTATTATAATGAAAAAATTTTATTTTCTAGTTATCAGTTGTATTTTTTAATTTTATTTTAGATAAGTATAATTTTGTTCATTGCTTTGGATTTTAAACATCTTTACTAAAGCAGGTTTTTTTCTAGACATTTTCAAGAATACTCTTTGCCTTTTGTTATGTTTGCTTCTTTTTTGAACTGATTTACATTCATTTAACTAGCTCTTTGACATTTTTGGAAGAGTATTGATCTTGTTTGTATTATAGTTTTGAACACATCTATTAATATTCTTTTTCATCCTTGTTAATTTTTAAAATTCAAGACAAAGTTATCTTTTTTGTATGTGTTTCTAAGCACAAATGTTTTCTTTTTATAAACCTTTGTTAAAAGGCTTAGCACAAGTATAGTGAAGTAGTATTCAAAGAGCAAATCACATTAATCAAATAATTATCTCAGATAAATTTTTGTTAAATACTATTCCAAAATTAACCAACAAAAATTTTTTATTATTGATTTTTTTTTTATTAATAATATATGTCTATAAGCAAGATAGTATGATATAAACAGTCAGAGTTGGCAATGGAGTTCAATGGAGTCCAATAGAACTGTGAATAGAATCAATGAAGATCTGAATAGAGTCAATGAGTATTAGTTTTGGAGCTCCATTAGCTCTATTGCCAATCCTACCTATAGTAAATAGATAACTATTCAC
Source organism: Racocetra fulgida (assembly GCA_910592135.1). Classification (NCBI taxonomy): domain Eukaryota; kingdom Fungi; phylum Glomeromycota; class Glomeromycetes; order Diversisporales; family Gigasporaceae; genus Racocetra; species Racocetra fulgida. The sequence goes on along the minus strand of CAJVPZ010002576.1, from coordinate 1,281 downwards.
AATATTGGTTATAGCACAAATCGTTAAACCAAAATTTCAACTCATCAATGAATATTCGGAATTTTGCAAAAAAAAAGCTTCATTGTTTGTAATCTTGAATAAGAATGATTTTTTTTTTCTCATAAAATTACACTTATCTATCTAGAAGTTACAGTCTGAAAAATCATCAGAAAGTTTTGAAGTCAACAAGGCATTGTTTGAATGTAACCCATAAATTACATGAGGGCACAGATTTGATGTGATTACACATTATTCTAGTTATATATTGTCATTCTCCAAAAATAAAGAAGTTGTCTGATATGTTCAAATGTTGGGTTTAACTAAAGACATTTTCATGTTAAGAAAATGGGTTCAAAATTTTAACAAATTAGAATTCATTTAACAATGCAGAGATAATTCATATTATCTGGTTCAGAAAATGGATATTGCATAGTTAGTTTGGTAAGAATTATATGCCCACTGCTGCACTTTGGATAATAAACTTTAGTGTTTTTTTACTAATTGGAAATATTTCATATTCTTTCATTAAAAAGTATAATCAAATGCATTTCTAATTTGTTTTCATAAATTGCATATGCTAATTATTTTACACAACTTAAAGCAAATTTTGAATGATCCTATTCTTAATGAAAAAATAAAACTTTGCAATACATCAAACAAATTTACCTCACTCAATAGGATTATAACCACCAAGAATTTCATCTGTACTTTTAATCGTAACTAGGGTTGTTAATGGAGTAGCTTACTCCGAAGCACTCTGAAATAGAACCCAACCTAAGTTGGAGTGGGTTTAAAATTATGCCTTTAGGTTTGGAGCAACCTGGAGCAAGCCGGAGTCCTATGGAGCAACCTGGAGCAAGCCAGAGTCCTATGGAGCAACCTAGAGCAAAACATTGGAGTAAGTCTAATTTAGTGAAGTGGGTTGAAGATTGGGTCAACCCAACCCAACCCAACCCATTAACAATCCTAACCGTAACCACTCTAACCCTAAAAAATCCTAGAATTTTAGTTTGAATTTAGGGTAGTGCTCCACAAAAGCAAATCAAAGTTTGAGTTTGAAATCAAATATTTGATCAAGTTAAATTTGATCAAATATTTGATCAAATCAAATTCAAAGTGATCAAATATAATTGTGAACTAGTTCATGATCATTTATCAGATTGATCATGAAATAGTTTATGGTTATTTGCCCATCCCTACTAAATATTCACCAAGCAAAAATATTTGAAAAGCACAGGTGCAAGTGGTCAAGTGTTTGTAAGAATGCCAGCTGGCCAGGTG
>CAJVPZ010002575.1:0-12215 GCA_910592135.1 Racocetra fulgida | reverse complement strand
TGTTTTTAGAGGAACAATATCAAGCTAATATGACTCATGACTCTAATAAGAATCTGGTAATTCATGCTTGGACTACTTACAAATCAAAAATGCATATAGCAATTGTTTATCTTATCGATGAAAACTAAAAGTATTTTTTGTTAACATGAGTACGTACAACAATATGATTAAATAATAACGGCTACGATATACTCTAAGAAACCCTGTCATGTCATAAAGATATACGCGCACTTTGTCAACTCAGTGCCGGATGTCAACTCGATGTCAACTCGATGTCGGATGTCAACTCGATGTCGGATGTCAACTCGGTGCCGGACCGGATTATAATTATCACAGAGTTACATGCATGATTAGCTTATTTGAAATAACCTCCGAAGCCCTTACTTGATTTATGTACAAAAAATGCTCGTATGACTATTTGAGTCTGTGTCCCAGACGAACAGGTAAAGTTAAAAATCTCGTTTGACGTTTACTCGATTATAATAATTTGAATAAATTGCAAATCATTTATTAATTTACGAAATATTAGAACCTATACGTAGGTAAAAAAAATGCAGTTAAAGCTGAAATTTGATGGATTTGGTCAGAGAAACAAAGGATCTATGTAGCATAAAATTAATATATAAGTCAACAATGATCATTATAGTGCTATTGTGTAATAATGCATTTCCGCGTTTTTAACATATTAATGATTATTGTAATTATTAAAAAGTATCATATCGACATTCAATGACTGACAATTATTTCACGATTAATTAGATTAATTAAAGGATTATCGTTATACGCATACATATGATATATATATGAGTAATTTTATCGTTTTTTTTAAATAATTTGATAAATTTTTTCATTCTGCGTGTCCTTACGATGACGCTATATTAATTTATATTAAAGATGCGGTACAAACAACTATCCTGTAACTTGGGTACGAGCTTATGATAATATTTTGGTCCAATTATATGATTCCGAATTGTTTATTCATTTCTCCCGTTTTTGTTTAAGCATTAATGTATCACAGTACCCGAACATTTACGGAGAGGGTATTTGCTTATTTTATTTTTTTTTGTGTTCATTGCACGACCTTTTAGTTTAACTGCATCTAATCGTAGAAGATACACCGAGGAGATACATACTGTGATTAAAATTACAAAGGGGGAAAAGCGATATTAATTTTAATATTTGAAAGAAATGTATATATGGTTTATTACCACAAATTATATTTTTGCCACACCATGTAAAAAAAAAACTGTTATAAAAACCTGTCAATAGAAAATCATTTCTTCCTCTTTTCTTTTCTCTTTTATTTTATTTATTTATATATATACATACATACATATATACATATATATCTATTTCTTTTTTTTTTTTTTTTTTTTTTGGTCTTTTTTCTCATTTCAAACAAACCTGGGGTTTAACTTGATAATTTCGTTATTAGCAAATTTTTAAGACGATAAAGTTCTCTAAAAGACTTTATATCTCACATTTAAATCGTTTTTTTTTTTTACTTTAATTTATCTTTTCCAATATATATATATCCTTTGGGGGTTTATTTTAATGATAATTTAGTATATAATTGGGTAATTGGAATAAATTTAAAGATATTCGTACGTACAATTTTATAATATGCCTGGAACCGATGTGATAAACGAATTATGTGAAGTGAATGGACAAGAAAGCTCGCAAATAGATGCAGCGAGTTTTCTACCATTAATGCTCCAAGCTCAAGATCTCGTTAGTAAACTTGAAAGTCGAGTATTGGAACTAGAAAGTGACCTTGAGGTGTGTAAAAAATACATTTTTTTTTTTTTTTTTTGTATGTGTGAATGTGTGTGAAATATTGCATATACAAATATTATTACGGAATATTACGAAATATTTTACGAAATATCATAAGAAATATTATACGAAATATATCGTATATATTTATACAAAGTATCATACAAAGTCGGGATCAAAATGACCGATTCGAATTAAAATTCACAAAATTCATTACAAAATTCACCACAAAATTCACCACAATTTTATTGACTTTTTTTTCGATTCAAAATTTAAAATCCACAATTTTCACTACAATTTTCACTACAATTTTCATTACAATTTTCACTACAATTTTCACTATAAAATTCACTACAATTTTTACTACAATTTTATTGACTTTTTTTTTTCGTTATTTAATCATACATAAACCAGAATATAAATGAAATGCATGAACAGGAACGTAATCAATTGCTCCAAGAATTAGGCGAAAAAGATGAATATATTCATGATCTAAAAACAAAAACTAATCGTCTTGAATATGGTGCTCGTGCAGCCATAACTATTCTAGTAAGAGCTGTAGAAATAATTAAAGCTCAAAATCTTAAAGATGATGATAAAGATGATGATAAAGATGATGATAGTAAAGATGATGATGTTAGTAAAGACGATGATGATGATAATGCTACTGCTGTTGAATCTACTGATTTGGAAGGTCAATTCTTGGATAGTATCAATTTATGTTTAAATTATTTAAAATCCGCTCAAAATAATCAAAAATCTCGTAAAAGTTACAAGAGACCTTCATTACCCGTACGACATGATTCAAAACTTCTGTCTTCTAATAACGATTCTGATTATAAAGTTGAATTAGTTATCCCTCAACTTGATCCTGTCTCTGATAATGCTGTAAATAATGTTATTACAAATGCTTCTGTAAATAATAACCGACCAGTTCTCCATAATAATTCTCGAAGAGAATCTATTACTGGTAGTCAAATTTCGCTGGACGATATACCTGATCTTGATGATTATGATTTGGATGGTTCGGAAGATATTGCTGATTTTGATGCTTTTATGTCTGATGATGATAATGACGACTCGACTTCTATCAACAATGTTAATATTAATGAAATTATTAATGAAAATAATAATGAATTTATTAATGAAAATGATTGTGATAATGATTGTGATAATGACAATATTAATGTCCATGATAATGCTTCATCTGATACTTCATCTGATACTTCATCTGATGCTTTATCTGATGATGATGATGATGATGATCTATCTAGTTTTGAAAATCATATCATTTCTCAATTTCATGATGAACCTGAAGAAATTGATTATGATCAGGATGGTGACGATCATATTACAAATGATATTTTACGTCCTTCTAGTTCCGTTTCTAAATCTGATAATTTCTGCTCCAGTTGCAATACTTTACTCGCTCAAGTTGATCAACATATTGAAGAACGTTCTTACCTTAAGCGTGATCTTTCTGCTTTGGCCATTTCTCTTGCTGACGAACAATCCCTTTGCGCAAAAATTCAATCAAGTAAAATATCTTTGGAACAAGAAATTGATGATTGGATAAATGGAATGTTTGAAAAAATTAATCAAATGGTATTTGATGAAGCTAATACTCGTGAAGAATTAGAGCATTTAAATAGAGAAACTAAAGGCAAATTAGAAAATGCTTTGAAATCTTCTGGAAGCAGACAAAATAGATTAAGAGAAATGAAAACATTATTGGTTCATTTGGATTCTACTAAACAAAGACAAGCTGCTCCTCCATTAAATGCTTCTCAATTAAATAGAAATTCGGTTCTTCATAAAAGTTTATCAAATTCATTTTCTAATAATCAAAGATTTAGTAGACTTTTTGGTCATATGTCTCCTAGTATTTTTTCAAGCAAAAATCCTTTTGATGTCATGTTATTTAAAGGCAAACGCATTTATATTGATGGTATAGTTTTTGAAGAATTCCAAGAATACGTGAAATCTCTCATCAACTCTGCTCCACCTACTAGTTCTACACCTACTCATCCATTTATGAAACGTTGCATGAATGAGGATATTCAACCATGCTTATTTGAAGGTAATACGGGATGGAAATCTCCATTTTACAAAAGACGTCTATTAGATGCCATTATGAAAAATCGATGTGAGATACAAACGATACATTCTAGTTTTTCAAATTCGGTTCCAAGCTCGTCAAATACCAGTCAACTTTGTAGTCCAATAGATGCACAAAGTAATTATGATGAATTACCAGTCGCACCAAAACTTAAATGTGGTCTTTGTGGTCATCTTAGAAGTTGTGATTTCCGTATGAGAATTTCTGATTCGGATACTACAACACCACCAGCCACAACAATTACCACATCGTCACGCTTTTCATTCACAGGAAATCCAGAGTGGATTCCACTTGATAGGTTCTGTCGAGATCGAGTCGTTGCAGTATGTGATTTCTACGCATTCCTTTCGCATTTGCGTCAAGGATTATTTTCAAATTCACCGGTATGGGGAATGTATAAACAGTGCCTTAAATATCGTAGAAAGATGTGCATGGCACGTGTTGGTAGCGCGAGTATGTTTGAAGATGAGGATGCTATCAACAATGATTATTTGAGTAAATCTGAGATGGAAGGAATGGTTGTTGTCGTACATTAAAGTTTTTTTTTTCTTCTTTATTAGAATATTGCAATAGACAATATTCATATTTTATCTTCTATTTTTTATATAAAATTTTACATAAGTCACTTCTTTATTATTATGGTGTAAATATATTATGTTTATGGATGTAATTTTACTATGGAATTTACACCATTTTTTATATGGAAGAGATTAGGGAAAACCAAATAAAAGAAATTAAGGCTTTGAGATTCAAATCAAAAAAAATAGTTACTGTAAAACTCTTTCCTTTCATATCATTATTTCAATAGGGAATATAAAATAGAAATTGATTTATTTGATTTGATTTGATTCTCAGAGCATATTTGTAAAAAAAAATAAAAATTAACAATTGAAATAATAATATAAAATGGTTGTCCGGAGTGTTGTATTTAATCAAAATGATACAAAGGTTTTGTTCTTGATTATAAATGCGTATAAATGTGTATGGTTTTTATGTGCCTTAACACTTCTTAACATCTCTTAACATATTCAATATACTCGATATTAGCGCCTTAGCACATCTTAACATATTCAATATACTTGATATTAGCGCCTTAGCACATCTTAACATATTCAATATACTCGATATTAGCGCCTTAGCATATCTTAACATATTCAATACACTCGATATTAGTGCCTTAACACATCTTAACATATTCAATATACTTGATATTAGCGCCTTAGCACATCTTAACATATTCATTATACTCGATATTAGCGCCTTAGCACATCTTAACATATTCAATACACTCGATATTAGCGCCTTAACACATCTTAACATATTCAATACACTCGATATTAGCGCCTTAACATATTCAATATACTCAATATTAATGCATCAAAAACGTAATTTTTTTGGTTCACGCGCGTGTTTTTATTGATACTTTTAGTGTAATAAACATATATATTTTACGCGTTTTGTTTAATGTAATACATTAATTCTGGTCATCAATTGTATTCATTATTCATACCAAAACTTTGATAACCATTTTTATTTTTGCATTTAAATAAAGCGGTGAAACGACACAATGCATATGAATTTTAACGGATTAGAAAATTTGTGTACACGCTCATAGAATTTTATATTATATATATATATAAATATACATATTTGTCAAAATGAATATTCTGTAGCTTTAATTCCGACAATCTGACACGTAAATAAAAAACTGACAAAAAAGGTAAATGGCATAAAGTCATTTACTATACTTACATAAGTAAAAAAAATTCTAGCACAAAAATTGATGTGAATTCTATCACACTAAAAAAGAAATATCAATCGCGAATTTTAAACTACGTAATTTAAGTGCGGAATTCGGTAAAAAAACTTGTAGTACAAAGAGTAGGTTATTCCTCAATAATTTCAGAAATAATTTGGTATAAAAAATTCTTTACTAGTTCTTTACTCATAAAATTATTTTTTTAAAAAAAAAAATTCTTTAATCGTATAAAATTATTTTTTTTAAGAGTGAGACCTGGTCTCAGTTTTTATTGATAACATTTGTATAATTTAATATTACATATCAGTACCTCATTTAGATTGTACTCGTATAAAATTATTTATTACGTTTTAAAATTATAGTATTAAAAAAATAATGTTGGAAAAAAGTAAAATCCTATTCTTTTTGACTTGTCTATTTCCTGTAGTATCAGCAAAGTTATCGGCAAAATTATCACTTTATGATATGTTTAATTTCGAAATAAGGATATACATTCCTTATATAGTTCTCACTGCTGTTCTTTTAATTGCATTTATTCCAACGAGAAAACTTGAAAGGATTAGAATGATAATCTTTCTTATCTTGAACATATTCATAACGTTCGTTTTTCCTCCTCTATTCTTTTATAAAATACAAGGTTTCAACAAGCTTACGATAATTACGATAGCTTTTAGCTGTTCAGTAATAGTATCGATTATAATAACAAGGCTATTTTATATATTCACAGAAAGCATGACAATAATAGTCCCTCTAATCATGTCAACTCTCATAATAGTTATTTTTCCACCTTTATTCTTATATGCAACAGATAATTTTAATAGTGTAACAATAATCTTTTTAGTTTTGTCCGAAATTTTCTATTGTACTATAATTATAGCATTTCTCTCTGTTTGGTCAACTACACCAAATGTTTATTTATTTTATATTTTCGGTATAATATCTACTTCAATAGCGCTGTCAATATTTATTTATGGTCTAGTGTTGTTAATAACATCCGGATCTGATTACTTTTATATTGTAGTTATAGTTGTTAATCTTGTAATAGGATGTTGTTTAGGATATTTAAGTAAATTACCTAGAGCTATAATAGGTTATATTCTAGCTGGAATTGACTTTTATATTTTATTTTATACTTTACAAAATAAGATTGATCCAATTTCACTGTTACTTTTTTGGATAGATTTATGGGCTGTGTTATTTGGTATTTATATTGTTATTGAAACTTTTAGTAAAGTAGAAGGTGATTGTGAGGAAGAAGAACGTCCACAATTTGATGTTGGGAATTATATATGAACTGTTCTCTTTTATTAATTCATGTAATAAATAATCAAAAATAATCAAAATATAGCATACCTACACATAATTAAAATACAATAAAAAGTAACAACAACTTTGAATTAAAAATACTCAGAATTAGAAAAATGGTATTTTTTGTAATAAATATAATTGTAAACAAAACTTAAGTTTGAAACTATAAATATTGTTTATACATCAATATTTTGTAAAGCTGTTAAATACATATTACAATTTCTATAATACTGTAATTATAATTACATAATAAAATTTTTTGAAATTTTAAATAATATCTTAACAATAATCTAATTCAGTATAATGTATACATAGAATTAAAATAAAAAATTCTTATAGGATTTAATGGATGGCAGTAGTTATCAGGATATAATTGTTTAAAAGTCTGAAACAAAAAAAACCTAAATCATAATAAAATTTTTTTAAAACTTTGAATAATAATAATATCTTGATAACCACCTAATCACATTCTATAAACTTCTTTTATTTTAATCGTAAGAAACATCTGTTGAAACCGTGATAAAATTTTTAAAACCTTTAAACAATAATATCTCAATAATCACCTGAAAAGGCTCGATAAACCATTTTTTATTAAATTCTACGGATTATGTAGAATTAAAATCAAACAAATGTTTATTAAATTTAATCAGGTGATTTCCGAGATGTTATTGCTCAAAGTTTAGATAGTTTGCAAATCTTAGTAAATCTTCGAAATTTTATCAGAAAGTTCTGGTTACACGAAATATCGATCCTATTTGTCTTTAAACGGCCTTAGCGTCAGAATTAACGTTGATGCTAACGCTAACGTTAACTAGAGTCGGCAAAACCCTTGAATATAAAGTATAATGGGTTTGTGCTACATTTATATAGACGTAATGCATTGCAGAACTGCAGCTTTTCTTTGTAAAATTGATGCATCCGGAGTTGCAACCCGAAAGTCTTCCTTCTACCAGACGATTCAATAATAAAATTCTTAACAACAGAAGAAATCCTTGATTTACACACAATTCTGATGCCAGAAAGATCATGTAAATTATCATACTAATAATATTTTTACATACGTAATACAAACTTATTAACATAGTCAATTTTTATATAGCATTATCAGATTACTCAAAGGAGTTAGAAAAGAATCTGAAAGATTCGGCTATAAAACGTTTTGATTATACGGAATTTAGTAAACTCAAAAAAATTGGACACGGTGGATATGCAATTGTGTATTCGTCTACTTTTCAGGGAGAAAAGTATGCACTGAAAAACCTAAACAATAACTTATTGCTTGATTATAAGCAATTCAAACAATTCATGCGTGAGGTAATGTGCTCACTATTTGGTATCTAATCCTTAACAATCAAATTTATTGATATATGTGTTATAATATAATACTATACATAGCTTAAACTTTTATATACGACTGATCATCCCAATGTTATTAAATTTTATGTTCAAGAGGTATAATCAAAGTGCAATTTTTTTAATTGAACCCATGTTTGAATCATTAACCATGTCCTTATTTTGCTTAATAATTTTAGATTCACGGACGAATCATTTCATGCTTGTGCTACAATATGCAAATGGCGGTAACCTACGAGATTATTTAAAAACAAAACGAGATAATTATCGTTATAGAATTTCATGGGTTGAACTCATCAGAATTGCAATGGAAATTACTCTTGGATTGAAGTATTTGCACGAAAATGACATTATCCATCGGGATCTAGTAAATTTTAATTTTTAAAATATTTTAATTCTTACTATATAACTTAAATATAATTTTAATTAATATCAATTTTTAGTATTCCAAGAATATTTTGCTAGATAATGGTAAGGCCTTGATTGCAGACTTTGGAATATCAAAACGACTAGATGATACTGCAACTACGAGCTCAGCTATAATGGGCGTACCAGCTTACATCGACCCACGGTGCCTTAACCCTCAAATCAAACGTGATAAGAAATCCGATATTTATAGCCTAGGTGTATTACTTTGGGAACTTATGAGCGGAATTCCACCTCCTTCATATCCACCCAATTTTTTTATGACCCTAAATGAATATATTTCTCAAACTAAATAGAAATATATTGACGATATTTCTCTAAATAAAGAGAATGATGTTACACTCTCAGATTATGCGATATTTATATCAAGTGCTGCTCATCAGTCTGCTCATCTGAACTTTGCCAGCGTCCAGAACTAGACGAAATTTCAAAAAAACTTGAAAATTTATCGAAGACAATTATTGAATTGATTATAAATATTACAAATTGCATTAATATAAATAGTCTGCAAACTGCACAGTCAATATCAAATTATTTAGAGCGATTAGACTCTTCTAATGATATATCCGGAAATATAGACATGGACAAGCATCATGAAGGTGAGCTGAAAATGTTATTGACACCTAGTTTTATAATTTATTATTTCATTCTATTCAACATAAAACATTCCTATTTAGATAATCCAAATGAATCAAATTATCATAACCTTGGTAAAATATTTATTTATCCTTAATGGTTTAGTTATTTGTAATTTATTAAAAATTTTCTCTTTACTTAGATAATCAAGATGGTTCTGAAAATAATTTAGACGAATCCGATGAAATATCTACCGGATTGAGTAATGATTCCGAGGGAGTAATACATATACCAACCAAAATCATTGACGAATTATGGAATTTATTTACTATATACTTCTTAAATACGGGACTTTTGTGGGTATTTCAACCACACACACGTAACATAACTGGATGCGAACGTGGGGGGATCTGGGTTTTTATACAAATTCTAATTAATTTATCATATGATTTGTATTACATTGGCTTCTTTTTTTTTTTTACCAAAAAAAGCATTTATCATATGATTTGTATTACATTGACTTTTTTGTTTACCAAAAAAAGCTGCATGCATAATTTAAGATTTATACATACGTAGTACCAATCCCTTGGTTATATTAAGTAATTTGTATACGTATTAACTTTAATTCTAATAGCGGTAGCGAAATATAACGAATTTATGGATGTATGTAAAATATATAGAAAATATGTAACATATAATTAATAAAGTAAAGATTTTAGCTACGTATGTATAACATATACTAACCCTAACAAGAAAAAATTATATTCGAACTCACCCTAACCCTAATTATTAAAAAGGTATACAGTATGTTATAAGTTTTGCTAACGATACATATTTTCGTAATTTTTTTTTAGCTTACATCTATACAAACAGTTGTATACATTGCTTACAATAGAAATGGTGATTTTTGATTTAAATTAATTTAAAGCATGATTTAAATAATTTATTTATGCCTCACGGAAGTCCTTATAAAAAATATTCGATCACGATTTATAAAATTACTGGGATGAATAAGTATAGTCGAAAGACGCCTCGTCAAATTTGTATCCACTGTGAATAAGATACCATCGACATAATTGACATAATTGATCATTTAAAATGTAAAAATCTTTCAAAGATATAAAGGATTCATTAGATTTTACTACTTAAAAGATCGATGCAATATGTAATATTCTGATTTGAAGTTTTTTTATTTGACTGGCATTACCTTTACTGTTATTGAGATCCCATATTGGTTCGAATTTATGAAAATCGTACAACTATCATATCTTAACCCTAGTCAACAAAAGGTATACATAAGTTCGTGCCATAACGATAATAAAAATCAAATGATTTAAATCAAGTGTAATTTTAAATCACAAAATTTGATTTAAATTATGATTGTTACCATCCCTACTTACAACTTTATACAATACATATTTCTGTAATACCCATATATACTTGGGGGCATCGTAACTAGAGCCTGGATCCAGTTATCCGCTGGATGCAAATTTAATAGCGATAGTAAAATCCGTCGGATATCCGTTAAATTTAATATGAAAACGGATGACCGGATCCAAGCACTAATCGTAACATTAATAATAGAATTCAGTATATTTAAACAAGGATTTATTTAAACATAAGAAAATACCACCATCACGGCATAAAAAAGTAATCATCATATAAATTTTAGAAATGAAATTCAAGTACTGTAAACTTTTCTGCAATAAGATGAAATCGCGTTAATATTATATTTTTTTGCCATTTCAAGGTTTTCCAGATTTCAACGAGCATTCAATGAAATGCATATGGACAATACATGTACTTAAGTTATACAGTATGATTAATTCTTATATTCAAAGTTGTAACTTTATGCATGCAATATTTTTCAACAGATAAATTTTTATTATAAACCTCTTTTACACGCTCGCCAGAAGGGTTATCAAATAATGGAGAGTATTGTGTTATGTACATAAGTGCCTTTGTTCAATGATTTAATAAGCTCATCACCAAAGGCTGGATTGCACCGATATTTTCATTGCAATTTCATTAACTTGTGACGAAAATTTTGATATTTAGTTAACCTGAATTATATACTAAAAGAATACGGGTTTCTTACCATCAATTTTTCCTTCTGCTTTTTCGATAAATGACAACTAGTTCAGAATCACAACTAATTATTTGGCTAGCTAATGGATTAACCCATGTTAGCTTTGAGATAGATATCCAAAATTTTAACTAGTCCTTATTGTAGTTTGATGTGCCGTTCTTTGCATCCTAATAAAAATAATATAAATTTGTGAAGTGAATATAATTTGCCAACAATGAGTTTCTTCCTCAATATCTTATGATTAATTTCTTTTATGCTGAATGGTTTCTCTTTATTCTGTAAATATAATATTATGTTATAACCCGTTTTTTTTTAAAATATTCATCTCCCGTCTTAGAATGTGCCATTTTTAAAAACACAAATTTGATGTAAATTATAAATGCTATCAAAGCGACATCGAATTAAAGTGAATATTCGATAAATTAGAAATCAATGATGCATCAAAGATAATATAGATCTAACTCGCGTCTTAAGAATGTTACAAAGTCATCATCCGGTACAATAACCATATAAAAGCAAGCCATTTGATCTATAACATAAATCTTCTTCACATCTTCCATGAAAGTCTTATCGGCAGCCAATAGGAACTTAAACTAATTGTTGCTCTACAATCCCTCTTAATTCGTCTTTACTTATTCGTCTTTACTTATTTAGTTCTCATAAAATTTAAAAAATGGCTTGGCAATCCGGCTTTTAATTTTTTCCAAAAATATATGTAAAGATCATGAAAAAGCCCACCCAGATAGTTAATGTAGTCAAAATTTTTTAAAGTTTGCAAATTTTGACTCAACCGGCTAGTTTATTAAATT
>CAJVPZ010002574.1:0-12216 GCA_910592135.1 Racocetra fulgida | reverse complement strand
AAAAATAGATCAGACATAACAATTTTAATATTTTAGCAGCCAAATATGCCTGCTAACTACTGACGGTTTAAGGGATAGTATACAGTTATTTATACGTGGACTACTTAAATAGATGCTCAAAAGTTGCACATGTGGTTAGTTGTACTCTCTAATATAATTCAGAGTTCTGTTATGAGCCTCCCACTTGCAATATACTTGAATAAAAACCCCCATGCCAAAGAAGTTAATTTTAAAAAAAAAAAAATCTAGATTATAGTATATAATTTTTTATTTGTTTTTTTTTAATCTATAGCTTAAATCTTTTCATTAAACTATATTTAAATAGTTAGTATAATAGCTAATAGATATATAACCATTTAAGCTTAAAGAACAAGCATTCTGATGATCACTTGAACCAAGACTGTACCAAAACAGTTAAAGATTCAAGGCTTTAAAAGGTCTAAAGATACCTAAGGTTCCTTATTGGTACTGTTGTCAATGAAGACTTATACGTGAAACATCTAAGAGTAGGACATATCACTAGTCAAAATGATCTATTTTAGATAAAATCAACTAACTAATTTTAATATAAATGGCAGTCAAAATCTAGTTATTTTTTGTTCTAAAATCTATTTCTGATTTGTTGCCATTCATTTGTCACTTGATTAAACTTTCATATAAAAATCAGAAATAAATTAGAATAAAAATTAACTAAAAATCAGAATAATTTAAATACTAAAATCAATTATCATTTGGAAATAAATTAAACTAAAAATTTGAATAATTTAAATACAAACATCAATTACTATTCAGAATTAAAATTTACTATATTTAATTAAAATCAATTAAAATAAAACTAAAAATCAGCAAAATTTTAATAATTTTATTAATTTATTTTAATTTTATTTATATTATATAGTTAAATAATAAAAATTTTATATAATATTAATTTTATATTATATAATATCTATTAGTTACTTATACTAATAATAAATTTTGTAACTATAACTAGTAGTATTATATAATTATATTAGCAATTATATAATCACATCAAATAATTATTGTATTACTAAATAATTCGTTATACTAGATAGATATATAATATTACTAATAAATACTCAAACTCGAATATCTAGAACAAAACACTTATTTCAACATTTTCGATCAATCACCACTAGAACTATAGGTCTATATTTAAAAAAAATAAATATATCTATAATTCAATTAATATCGAACAATTAGTTTAATTAGTTAGTTGCATAATCTAAATGTATATAATGTAATTATAACAAAATCAGTTTCTATATTTGATCAAAAGCATATCCAAGTATGCATAAAATTGTGAAAAACTAATATTAAAATATGATTAAATTATAATATTTACTGAATTATGAAAAAATAATCAAAAAGTATTAAATTATCTTATATAAATTGATTTTAGTATCGTAAAGTTAAAACATATAAATTTTATCTAATAAGACTTGCATATTTTAGCTTTATGACACTCATTAATATTTGCTTACTTATCACATATTTATAAAATACATCAGCAGTAAACCATCTCTAGTTTCACAAAGGTGTAATTTAGACACATGTTTCAGCCCATATTAAATTTCAGCTGTATGCTTCTCTAATAATTGTTAAAAATGATCAGATCTACTCTCTACTTAATGAAAAAAGATATTAATATTAGAATAAGAACAAAAAGAGACAAAAGAAAAAAATACTTAGCTTATATACACAATCTAAGCCAAGCATGTTACTGAACTATTTTAGGCTGATTATAATCATCAAAAAAACAAATACACTGACCAATAACAAAAGATGATTGAAGAAATACCACCAGTAACAACAACCAATGCGAAAAAAGTATCACCTCTACTAGAACAAAAGAAATATCAATTATATACAAGACTCAAAATTGGACGACATGAATAGTGTAAGAAATCACATCACAAGAAGAAATTCTGACACTAGTGACAAAAGAAAATACACTGACTAAACGACACTGACAACAACATCAGGATGATACCGGCGATGAAAAAAGATACACCAACTGGAACACCAACAATGACACCAGCAACAAAAGAAGATGCATTACTGTATAACAAAGAACCTAACAAAAAAGCAAATAAAAGTATTAATATTACAAACTAAAGAAAGACAGAATAAACAAAAAAAATTCCATATTAGTAATCATCATCATCGGTTATTCAAACCAAAATTCTTATTTTAATTATAAATTGAACTAGAATCAATTGTAATAGTAACTTACTTGGTAAGTTTGCTCAGGATAAATAGGATTCAACATTATCAATTTCAAAATAAGCTATATTAATTTGATCATCAGTTTAAATTTTTTGAAGATACACACATCATGTATCAATAACTCAATTAAAATATAGATAGCTAAGATTTATTAATATCTAATTCAAAAATATAGAAAACCAAATTTTAATTCTAATGACTAGCATTAATTATATCTCAAAGTCAGAATTTAGAAGCACTCATAACACATTCAAAATTTCTGCTTCGTAATACTCAAAGGATAGAATTTCAAAAATCTGTTATTAATATAAATTGCAAAATAATAAAAAAAATTAAAAAAACTTAACACTTTTTAAAGACAAAACCATTGCTAATTAAATTCTTAAAAGATGCTACTGAATTCCATAAAGGTAAAAATAATTATGATTGAAGAGTATTTATATAATTAGACTGAGATTCTAGAACAGCGGCTTCAAACTTGAGAAGTTTATAGCAAGATATTAATATAACAAACTCAACAATATAATTGCAAACACGAGCTCAGAATAAAGGATACTTACCGTATTTGCGTGTAATAATGCACATGTATATTATTTCGAAATTGCCACTTTTTTAAAAATCACCTATTTGACTCAAAATAACACATATATGTGTTCTGAAATAACGCACTCCCCTAAAAGTTTGCACAATAAATATATGTATAACGCATATGTCTATTAAATTATTGGCAATATTGATCTGAAATATCACATATATGCGTCCCAAAATAATATACAGATACTCAAAATAACAAACAGATGTGTGTTATTACGCGAAAATACAGTATCTGATTTAGGATTTAACAGAAAAATATAAATAATTATAAAGTGAATATCTATAGAAACAGAAAATTCAAACTTAGAATAGACAAAAAAACCGTTAATAAAAATGTGTTTTAATATGAGCAAGAAATGCAAAGCCAGTCAAGAAGAAAAGATAATTAAGTAACTTATGCAAATCTGAAACCAAACTATGTCAATATCACTATTAAAAACTGGTACTAGTGAAAAAACCCAGCTTGATCAGACAAATCAAATTCTTTTTTTATGTTCATTGAGAGTGATGCTTAAGAATGCCTATTAACAATCAAGTTGGGATAAAATATTAGACAGCTAAACGTAATAGTCAGTGATTAAGCAACGTTCATTGAGAGTAAAGTTTGAGAATACCCATTAATAATAAAATCTGTGAATTAGAAGTTAGACAATTAAATGTAGCAGTTTGTGACCAAATGATGACTAGAAGGATCCTTCTGATAAACTAATATATTATTAAATGAAATATTCGAAAATAGAAAAAATAGAAAAATAAAAATTTAAGAATTTGGCGACAATAATGAATTGGATTAAAGTAGCAAAGTAATTGATCATTATTTAAAAGCATTAGAAACATGAGATATAGAATTATAAATAAACTAAAAAAAAACAAGAGAATGATATTAAATACAACAAAGCTTGAGAATTTATCTGCAATTAGGTCTCCAAAGTTGATTTTCATCCAAGTTGTCCAAAGCAAATATTATATATAATTGTTGAGCTCTGTTCTTCAAGAGTTCAACTAAGACCGTTCAAACTTGAAAATTAACTCGAAGAGCCTTTTCAATTTTCTTACAAACAGTCAAGCTAACCTCATAAAGTTAAACACATAACAACTCTAAAAATAAATAGAACTAGTATAAAAAAAAAGAGTAATGAATATATGAGTATCACTAAAAGAAAATCTGAAAATTTAAATATAAGTTATATTTAAATTGTTGGGTTTTCCTTTTAGCGATACTCATATTTAAAAGTATGATTGCACAAATATACAGGATCACATTATCGTATAATATGAAAATTAATATACACAAATGCTGAAATGAGAAATATTAGGTAAAGATAAATGTTACAAGCTTGAATAACATATTATAAATGTATTGATCAATATTTTTTTCTACTTATCCACTAAATTTACGCGAATATAATTGATTAATTAAAAGACATTTGTAGTGATAACTATTTATAAAAAAGTTTTTACAGTAAGACTATACAAATTAAATGTCTTAGTTTTTATAGCATAAAACTAATAGACCCAGCTAGCTTTTTTAAATTTCTTCTATAAAAATTTTTTAAAAAAATTTTAAAAGCCCACACAATTATTTGATATGACCGGGTTATGAAAACCAATTAATTGATTTTGCCTAATTACATTGATAAATAAGGATTTTAAAAAATGGTGCACTTGCACCACGGTGCACCCTGGATCACGTGATCGATGGCACACTCTGGATCACATGATCGATGTAATCAACGATATGATTTTTTATTAAAAATTTTACTTATACAAGAGCGATTAATTTATTAAACTTGCACGGCATGATACAACAATTATGTCACATTACAAATCACATCAACTACCTGATCACGATTACTAAAAAACTACCAAATATACCCTACCTACTCTAACATTAACTTATACCTAACAGCAAAAACAAAGAATTAAAAATCACATCAACTACCTGATCGCGATTACAAAAAAACTACCTAATATACCCTACCTACCCTAGCATTAACCCATACCTAATAGCAAAAACAAAGCTATCAGCTACGTGTAAATATACATTCTTATACACCACTTCATTATACTCAGTACAGCTTGTGTTGCATCGCTATACTCAGCAACACAGACAAGGCTCGCTTCGCTTCGGCTGTCCCATCTGCTTCGCTCACTTTCCTAAATATTTGATACAACCACAACTACTCTACTTTAACTTACCTTAACCCTAGCTCCAAAATGTCTTTACAAACAGAGAAAAAAAGAAGAAAGCGTTAGTAAACGGTTCACAAGCCGGAAAACAAAAAACAACAAAGAATGAAATAATATGCCCTGGAATAACCAAGAAAGTCCAAAAACCGTCATACTTCTCAAATACGTCCACTAACCGGAATGAAAAAACTATACGCACCAAGACATTCTTAACAAAGCAGAAAAAAAGCGTTAGAAATAGACACAAACCAGAAAACAAAAATAACGAATAAAAACTACCCTAACCCTAACCAAAATAACCTACTCTAACCCTAACCTCTAACTAAAACAACTTACCCTAACCTACCCTAACCCTAAATCTAACCTAACTCCAACCTAAATAAGTGCGCCATATAACCGAAATCATGCCAGCAACAAACAAAGCACAATTTACACCAACAATACCAAAAGTATGGTGCAATCAACGAAATTATAGCATAAAGCGGCAAAATAATCGACACAAAACAAGTGGCAAAGCGGCAAAGCAAGCAGCATAAAGCAAATGGCAAGGCAAGCAAAACTAAACAAATAGCAAAGCGAGTGGGTAAGCAAACAGCAAAGCAAATGACAAAATCACAGCATCTAAATGACGGATTCACACCAAGATGACGACACCAAAGCGACGACACCAAAGCGACGACACCAAAGCGACGATACCCAAGGACGACAACAGCGACGACACCACAAAACATGACAAACTAGTACAGAAAAAAAAAAAGTAAATATTAGTACAAAAAAAAAAAAAAGTAAAACATTAGTATGTAGTACAAAAAAAAAGTGATTATCAATAATCACTAATTGTATATATATCCTGTGATCAGAGGTGCACCATGATGCAGGGTGCACCAAAATATAATTCTCGATAAATAATATAGAAGTTATTATTATTTTTTTTTTTTGTAGTTAAGGTTAGCTTCTTTGGCTTGTCACTTTTATTAGATTATAGAATCATATAGTGCCCTTTTCAAGGGGGCCCCAGACAAGTACATTCTGACGAAGATACATTCTAGCCATACCTGCGCCTTTTGAGCACCTAATTAAGTAGCTACCTATTGCTAAGTATTACACTAGATGCTGTACCTATAACCCACTATTATTTGGATTACTCAATTAAACCTTCTGATCCGAGTTTCCTATACTAATCCATCTAACCTCACCCGGGACATGCAATACATTAGTCAGTCCAAGTTCCAGAATCGTCGCAAACTACCTATAGGACTACCAGTATAGTTACTGATTCATCCTCAAGTACATTACCTGTTAGAGTAGTCTGGTACCCACTATTACTGTATTATCTAGTCTACTTCAGTAACTTATGCCTAGGCCAAGACCAAGTACTTGCAGCTAAAGCTGCTACCATTACCTATTCAGCCCTTGTAGAGTTCACCCAAACCCCAGCACCTCCCCTTCAAGACAACCTGATACCTTTCCTTACAGTACCCCCTAGCCGGTCTCCCCAGACTACCAATCCAGATGGCCTGGAAAAGACACCAGTCTTTTCCTCCGGTCGACCCAGCAGCCTAGTTGATGAAGTAACTTGCCAGTACTCTTGCCTTATCCAGTTCTCCAGTCTGGGTGAAGCCTATTTCAGTAAGCACCGTCAAAACTTGTGCTACCTCTCTACTCAGGTCTTGCTAAGTGGGCTTCCCATAGCACCATTCATCAGATTTACATAATCTAAGGACTTATTATGAGTTTGCACCACCTTACTGGTTTTGTATCCTCTTTGTACAACTTGTACATTATACAAGTGCTCCGAGATCTCCCTTAGATTGACCCGATAGTGCAATAGATATTCTTCCTATATAAGATATGAACGATGTTACAGGATCTTCTTTCCAACATACAAGAGAGTTGCCATTATACAAAAGAATTCAATTTTTTCACCGTCGGTAAGAATTGAACTCTAGATATGTCGCTTGGAGGTGTAACAACTCAACCACTTCACTAAATCGCCATACCCATAATAATATAAAAGTTATTTATCTTCATCTGTTGAATTATTTATACAGAAATTTAAGCACAGAAGTCAAATGCATAAAAACATTACAAAGTATTACTCACATATAAAATAGGTTATATAGTGAAGTCACAGAGTAAATATTGTAAGCTAACAGCAGTATTTATTATTGTATTTTAATAAAACTCCATGCATATTATAAAACTTATTATAAATGCATACTTTTAATAAGTTCATAATTCTGTGTTCAATACAAAGGCCTACTCTATAAATAAAGATTGTTATACACAATAGTATAAAAAAAAACTCTCTATTTTAGAGGTTCAATCATCTTAAAGAGTTTCACGATTGGGTGTTTCTTCTTCACCAGTTTCTTCATTAGTTAATATTGCCGCATCATGCTTTTGTTCTTCCAAATTCCTTTCAATATCAGTGTTATAAGATGAATCATCTTGTTCTTTATAAGACCATTCTGGAGCATTTTCTGACCATGGACAGGCGAAAATTTGCTTCTTGTTATCATAGTATCGATCTTGTTGTAGTTGTGCCATTTGGATTTTAGTTGAATGTATATCGAGAACATTCTGTAATAATTCCTTTAGCTGATAATATGATATATATAAACTAACTGAAATTTACAAAAAAAATAAATCAAAAAAATATAAAATATCAAACTTCATCTGAATGCCACAAATAATCATAATCGCAAATTATAGTATCGTTCGAGTTCTCATCTTCAATCTCACTAATTTCAGGTGAATGATACAAACTATCGGATAGCATACTGAGTAATAATCGCTTTTGGTATTTTATCACTTGTGAATCATTTTTATTATAAAGATCTAAAGCAGCCTTTAATCTGCGTACTCTTTTCTAAAAAAAATTAGATATATAATACTAATTTTGAACAATGTTTTACTTGAAGAACACATACATTATTTATTCGATTATTACGATAAACTCTTTGATTATCCTCATCAATTTTTCCACTTTTTCTTAATTTTAATCATGTTTGACAAGACTTATAAAAAAAACCTAATCAGTTCGTTAATTAACTAACTGAGTGATAATAATTTAGAGCTATTGCTTTTCTTAATTCTGGAATTAGCCAGTTTTGCACCTCTATATTTTTCTTACTAATAAATTTCTCATCATAATCAAATTGCAGATATGGTTTATTAACAGTTTTTAATATTGATTTCATTTCAAACTAAAATTTAAAAAACAAAAAAATCAGAAAAAGAAATTATACAATATATATCCATAAAATTTACGAACTCTTGCTTTTGTTTCATCGACTTCATCTACCAATTCCAAACTGTCTTCTGTTGATAATTTTTTTTTATTATCTTTATACAATATACGCTCTTTTCTTTTAGATTTCCTTAATTTTTTATTTAGCTTTCGACATTTAAGCAAAAGTTTATCCTCATTTGAACCGATGCTAACACCGTCTAAATTATCACCAGGTAACTAATATTTTTAAAATCTTTCGAATTTACTTATCAATTCTTTATTCTCCTTTGTTAATATATCATTTTTATTGCTAAACTCAGAGTTTACAGTTGCTAGAAATTTATTTTCTTCTCTCAAATACTCCACTTCCTTGGAAATTACTTCTAACTGCGAATATTTTTCATGCAAATCAGACACTTGCTTTTTTAATCTTTCGTTCTCTATAAATTGTGTAAAAAATTATATTTTTAGCACAAATAGTAGTAAAATTAAATATAAAATATATATCTAAACTTAATATTAAATCATCGTCAGCACTAGTTCGTAATGGGATAAAGGAAGTATCACTCTCTGGTTCATCTTCATTATTAACTTGATATCGAGATGGAAGCCGTATATTGCCATATTTTTCACGTATTTTAGCGAGATTTATAGAACCAGTAGAAGTAGTTGCTATATGTTTACTAATGTAATAATTCATTCTTTTGTAAATGCAAAAAAATTAGAAAAAATAGAAAAAATTCAATAACAAACATTGGTTAGATTGTGATAATATTTTAGATGAATTTGCATCATAATCTTCATCGACCTCCTCTTCTTAAGAATGTTGTGAACATTAGTTGGATCAAATTCTAGATGATTGTATATAATGACACTCATTAATCTTTTCTTCCTAAGAATATTGATGGAATCACGACTGAATTTTAGTTTCTTCAGGTTTGGCATGAGAATGTTGAAATAGCACATATTGATTAGTCCTGGATTGAATTTTAGCAGATAATGGCTGGGTTTTACAGTGTAACTTTTGCTTTATATTTACTATTGTAGTAAGTATTTTGTGAATTTTTTTTTTTTTATAAATATTGCTAATGTAGTTTAATTACCAACAAAAGGTGTTTATAGATAATGAACTAATTTATTGTTCAAGTCCTACTTAACTTTTTGCAAATTTTCCTACAGCATACCAACTGCAGATAGAAAAGCTGACATGCTTCATCTACTTTTTGCGTGATTATTTATTATAATCATGTGTATAAAAATTATGCATCATTATATTACATATATGTTTGAAAAAGAAAATTAGAAAATGATGACTGATTTTAATAATTATTGTTAAAATTTCCTATTTGAAAATACGCTAAAGCCATACTTTTATCAGATAAATTATGTATTGAACAAAAATATTATCAGCTTAAATATATCATCTTGACACAAATATAATTTCTGTTTTATCTTTATTTTGTCTTAACTATCATATGCATCTTAAAAAATCCAAGTCTTCTAAAATGGTATGAAAAAGGACAATTCAAAGTATTATTAGTAGTAATGAGAAGAATTCAATTTCAAGACAATCTAATCAAGCATCATCTTCACGTAGAAGAACTATATCCAGTATTATTAATAACTTGACTTCTAATACAACCTCTCATAACAGCAATATTAGGAGGATGGTCATATGCAATTGTCTGAATTGTAATAGAAAACTGGTACATTATAATATACAAATGCTTTACGAAATATTATATAATTATTTAGAGAATTTAGCGTATAAACCTTTATCAATATATTTGCAAAACGAAATAGAAATATCTCTTGAAGCTTCACAATCAACTGAAATTTAGCAAAATGTTACTGTTTTACGAGATCAAAATGAAGATCAAAATGAAGATCAAAATGAAGATCAAAATGAATTTATCTTTCAACCCAGGCAATATACAAAATAATACGCAAATTGTTCTGCAGAATCTTCAAATATTAGTGACAAACTAAAAAATGTAGATAACATAGATGCTATAGAATACATCAAAAATATAGAGGATTCAGAACCTAATGAATTTTCTGATGTATTATCTGAAGCTTCTCAAGAATCAGTAAATGAATCTTCAGAATATTTTGATGATTATTCATGTCCTTATTTTGACCAACCTCACTATCAGAATGATACAACATAATACTCAATTTATATAGATATTATTATGGATAATAAAATTTTGTATAATATAATCTTCCAGAAACTGCTATAAAATCACTGTTAAAATTTATAAAATTGTTATTAATAGAAATCGATAGTTCTAATTTTGATATATTTCTTGATTCTATCTATTTGGCAGATAATACACTTGGATTAAAAGATAAGTTTTATAGCTTTGTTGTATATTCAAAATGTCATAAACTATATAATCAGGAAGAAGTGACCAAATTCCGTAAAAATGAAGAACTTTCTATAATGACATGTAAACATGTAGAGTTTCCTAATTCAGCAAAACATAAAACTAATTTATGTGATATTCCTCTATCTTGAAAAATGGTATTATTAAACAATAAAATTACAATTAAATCAGAATTGATATTCCCATTTTCTGGGATTCGACAACAACTTGCTACAATGTTCCAGCGACCTGGTTTTGAAAAATCTTTAAGGCATTGGGTAAATAGAAAAACATTTGACTATCATTTGACTGACATATATGATGGTCAAGTTTGGCAAAATTTTAAGGAAACTAATGAAGAAAATTCACTTAGATCTTTTCAACCAGAAGTGGCTGATTCATATCTTGGCTTGATTGTAAACCTTGACTGGTTTTAGCTATATGAACAAATGATATATAGCATCAGAACATTATATATCGCAATATGTAATCTTCCAAGAGATATTAGATTTAAATGAAAAAATTTATTAATATTGGTCTTTTACCTGGGTCTAATGAAGTAAGTTTTCACAGAATAAATTATTACTTAGCACCAGTTGTTAATGAACTAGAATTACTATGGAATGGTGTAACTTTAGATCAAATGTATGAACAACAAGATGGAAAACAAATTCATGCAGCTCTAATTATGGTTTCGTGTGATGTTCCCACTGCTAGAAAAATAAGCAGAAATATTTCGGCATTAGTTTCGTGCCACAGGTATCAAAAAAAGGCCAATTATGAAAATCATCAACATAACTTTGCTGGAATTGATGATATAGATGAATGGTTATCCCCCAGAGATCCAGTTCAACACCATAAGAATGCATTTGGGTGGCGAAGTTGTAATTCAGATGCTGCAAGAAAGAGATTTGTTAAGAATTTTGGTATAAGATGGTCTGAGTTATTGCGCTTACCATATTTCAATCCAATTCAGTTTATTATTATTGACTCTATACATTGCCTATTTTTAGACATTGCAAAGTTGATAGTAAAATGAATTTGGGTTGATGGGGAATATTAACCGCACATTTTTTAAAAATAATTCAAAAAACAATAAATCAATTTAAACTACCAATAGATATAAGGCGAATTCCATGAAAAGTAGATTGTGGCAAAGGTTTTTTTTACTTTACTGCAGATCAGTAGAGAATATTCATCACTATCTATGCTACTGTATCACTTTGAAATCATCTTTCAGCTGTAAACAAAAAGATTCTTAACTATTTTGTAAAAGTTTGCTCTATTTTAGTAAATCAGATCATTGAAACTAGTTCTATAGAAGAAGCTCATCAAAGTTTAATCACAATTATAAAATTGATTGAAAAGCACTATAGTTAAGATAAGATTACACCAAATCTACACCTTTCACTTCATTTACAAGAATGTTTACAAGACTTTGGACCCTTATATGTTTTTTAGTGCTTTTCATTTGAGCATACAAATGGTATATTAGGTGTATATAGTCAAATTTATATTTAGTACATAATTTTTTTTAATATCTATTATTATTACTATATTCTAATAAATTTTTATTTAGAG
>CAJVPZ010002573.1:0-12219 GCA_910592135.1 Racocetra fulgida | reverse complement strand
CTTTTTAGCATTAGGGGTAGGGTTTAGGGTTAGGTTTATTAATAAATAAGTATATGTGGGTTTTATAGGCTCTAAGGATGGGTATGAGAGGTCCCCAGTTTCATTTTGATCAGATTTCATTTTAATCTGCGACAATAATTTATATTTATTTGGTAAATAGACATGTACTTCTTTTTTATTTTTAGAGAATAAAATAGTAGAAGATTTTTTAAAATATGAAGCGTATTTGTTTAGATGAAAGTAGAATAATTGTATAGTTTGAGATCCTTTTAGAAAAAGAAGCTTATGATATAATAAATATTTGTTGTAGCAAATATTCAAATCATAGGAGTCTAGTGATATTGATAATGATTTGAATAAATTTCATTTTGTAGAATTGCTTACCATTTTAAGCCTAGTTTTTACAGCTGTAAAGAGTTCCAAAGTCTGCTCTATATATTAAGTCTGATCATTATAAATTTGGTTTTCTGTATAAATAGACTTTACTACCTGTCTACTTATATCATTCTCTTCTGAAAAAAGCCTACTAAAAGTGAAAGATATCATTATCTCAGTAGTGGTAACTGCTTTAATGAAATTTACAGAAGGAGTTATTAAAAAGGACTATATGAAAGAGTAGTAATGATTTGAGGATTTTATTGTAAGTTTTTGTTAAGATTGGAGTTTTATTATTAGTAGTTTAATTATTTGTATTAGTAGTAGAATCATCATTTGAATCTATAATAATGACATTATTATCTTCATTAATTCATGATCCGCCAGTGAACCAGTGAAAAAGCATAGTAAACTTTGGGATATGTTTATTATATAAATTTTGTCTTTTTTAGAATCTGGAGTTTTCCAAAGAAAAGTTTTTTTCTATACTAAGTAAACCTCTTTTCAATGCCTAAGTAAAGTTGTAGAGGAGTGTCTTGTGATCAAAATGGCAGTTAAAACATTAAAATCGGCCTAGTGGATCGCGAGATATAAATATTTTAGTCTTCGCGACTATATGTTTTCTTCTTTATTTATATAAAGAAGAAAACATATAGCCGCAAAGACTAAAATGTTTATATCTCGCAATCCACTAGGCCGATTTTAACGTTTTAACTGCCATTCTGATCGCAAGACACTCCTCTACAACTTTACTTAGGCGTTAAAAAGAGGTTTACTTAGTATAAAAAAAACGTTTTCTTTGGGAAACTCCAGATTCCTAAGACAATAGTAAATCTCCCCACTTTTTACTATGTTTTGTCACTAGTTTATAGGCGGACTATGAATTAAGTATAAAAGAAGATGTTTGGTTTTTGTTAGACTTAGGTGTAAATGTTTGATTTGTAGTATTCTTGGATTGTTATGAAGTAGAGTATTTGGGTTAGCTGATAATATCAGAGTAAAAAAAAATGTTTAATAGAATTTTTGGTATTTTGAAGTTAATATTAAACTTAGTTTATATAATATCTTGTGCTTGAAAAAAGAAGGTCTCTTTATAAACTTTTTTAATATATACAATAGAAAGTTTATCTTCAGTTTTTAAAATATAGAAATAAGTAAGAACTCGAGCAAGATAGTCAGTTATGATAGGCTTAGTAGTGATTTTATTGATAGCTTGCTAAAGATAGAGATTATTGATTTGATTATTTTTAGCAATGGCTTTAAGAAATGCATTAAGCTAATTATAAAAATAGTAACTTTTACAAGATCAGTCAGTTTTAACTTTATTTAGCTCAATGAATTTTTCTTCAGTCTCAGTAGCAAGTTTGCATAGAAATGGAATTGGAGTAGATTTTTAAAATATTGCAGCTTGTTTTTTGTTCTTATTAAATATAGAGAAGTCAAGGTCAGAATGTGTATATATAATTTTGGATGTTGTATAAATAGTTTTTGAAGGAGCAGAGAAGTAACTAAATGATTTTTTAAAAAAAAATTTAGATAGATTTTTAATATTATGTTCAGTATTATTAGGGAGAATAATGTAGTTTTCTATTGTATAAGTATGAATATGATAGAGTGTAGCTTTGAAATACAAGAAAGATCTTTCATATAAAGAATTATTACTAATGATAGAAAATTCTTTAGAAAGCAATGCTTTACATGTGTTAGAAAGCTTGAGTCTGATTTGATATTTAATATGATTATATGTTTTTTGTTTATTAATATTAGTAAATTGATATTTGTAAATTTGTTAAACCAAAACTCAAAGTCTAATAAATATTTTTTAAAAGAAGATATTTGAAAAGATTCTAGGAATTGTTTTTTTAATATATTGAGTGAAATGTTAATGTTGAATTTGAAGTCATTTTAAATTTTAAATAATGGTTGATTGATGTTGTTCTCACTAATATAATAATAGAGTTTGAATTAAATTGATGTAATATTAAGACTTTGTGAAATTTGTAAAAGTTGATTATTTTGTATTTATTATATAAAATAAGGTGTAGATGAGCTAGGTTAAGTGCTACTTGTTTTCTGTTAGAAATAGAATATGGTGGAATAGAGTTATAGAATAAAAAAAATTTAGGGTAGTTGAGTTGTATAAATAGTATAGTAGTAAATTGTTTAAATAGTGCAATAAGAATAGAAAGAAGAAGTTCGAAAGAAATTTTGATATCAGGATTAATAGTAGAATTATTGCTATAAATGAAGTTGGTAAGAAATTTAGGATTTTTCTCTACCAAAACTTTGATAAGATACATATATTTAAATTGAGTTCTTGTTAATTGTTTAAAGCTGGTCTAATAACTTTACGAAGATAAATATCGATGAGATGTGGTCTGATAAAATAAATAGTTGATAAACAATTAAGGTGTTAAATTTGTTGTTTGGCTCTATAGATAGAGTAGCTAAATATTCTTTAAACTAATCTATATTATTGATTATATCTTGTGAAGGTTGTTTTTGTTTTTGTTTTTGCTTTTGTTTACTAGTAAATTAATTTGTATTCATTTTTTTGAGAAAGATTTTTTTGTAAAGTTCAATCTTATCTTTTGCAGATATTAAAGAGAGTTTGTAAAAGCAATTACCTTTTTTTAGTTGAGATTAAGTGAAAATGTTGGTGTAATAGACTTGAGTTTAATATCAAGAATTTGAGAAAACAAGTTCTATGAATTAAAGCATTTTTAAAGATAGCAGCAGCTGTGTAATCTGGAGTATGATTTTGTTGGTCTTTAGTAATTATACAAAGAATATTTTTGACTTTGAAAATAATGCAAGTGTAGTAGTGATGTAAGTAAGCAATAATAGCTATAGATGCACAATCAGTTTGAAAGTTAAGAAAAAGGATGCATGGATTAGTTTGAGATAAGTTAGATGTATCTAGAATTTTAGTGATGTGAGTGAGCAATAATAGCTATAGGTGCATGATCAGTTTGAAAGTTAGAAAAAAGATGCATAGATTGGCTTGAGATGAGTTAGATGTATCTAGAATTTTAATAATAGGTAAGGCAGATAATTTGTCAGTTTTTTAAAGCTATTTGCAGAAATTGTAGATCTAGTTTGCAGTGTTGGACTATGATGTCATACGAATGATATGACTTATATGATTTGTCATATAACAATCTTATATGATGCATCATATATTAATAATATGATATGATTTTCTATCATATGACATGTGATTTTTATAATTCTATATTAGATGAATTATCATATGACATTATGATATTGTCATCGTCCAACACTGCTAGTTTGTAGTTGTGATTGGGTTAACCCATTGTTGTAGAGTGATTGACTTTGTAAAATCAAGAAGTAAAACTTGTGTAATATTTACTACACAAGCAAGTAGAAATTGCAGATTGTAGAAGAACTTTAAAGTAGTGTTGTTGTTTTTTATCATCACAATAATCAGGTTTTGCATCAACAAAAAGAACACAGAGTGATTGAAGCTTGCTCTTATTGAATTCGATGCTATAGCAGTCTTTATATCTGGAATAGTAATAGTCAATGTCATAAGAATCTGGTTCTTGGAAATCTGCTAGAGTAGATATTTTGATTTTAAATTAAAATTTAACAAAATTTTTTCTAGAAACTAAAATAAAAATAGAAAAATAGAGGTTATTCTACTGCAGCTGGTAAGGTTTGTACATGTAATCTTGTGTAATCTTGTATAACTATAGATATATATAACTAGTGGCTTGTGTGGCTGGTGTAGCTAAGTATAACAATGTAAATCGTGTTTTGATCTGCAAGATTTGTATAAAATTAAATAAGACTAATTAAAAAAAGATTGATTTTGTATAAAATTAGATGTAACAGAAGCTAAAATTGTATAAATTAATTATTAATATTAATTATTAATAATAATTTGCAAGGGTGTGGTGACTTAGTGAAGTTGGCAAGTTGTTGCACCTCCAAGCGGCAGAACTAGAGTTTAAATTCTACTGACAATGAAATTTGAATTTACAGAAAATACATTTAAAAGACTGTATCATATTGGGTTATAGAATCTGTAATGGGGTTGTATCAGCTTGTACTGGAAGGTAGTAAAACATGTAATATGATGTATAAGTTAACAAATTGAATGAAGCTACTGAATAAATCTAGCAGATTAACAGGATATGAGAGTCTGCTTAGCAAAACCCAAACAGAAAAGTAGAACAGATCTTTGACAGTATTATCTAATAATCTGAAAAGGTAAAACCGAATAGCAGGAAAAGATGAAACCAAACGAGACTGAAGTGTTTGGCAAGCACTCTACCAACCAGGCTGCCAGATGAAACTGAAAAAAAAAAAATCCAATTATAGATACTAGAAGCAATTACAGCCCTTTCGAGCTATCTGAATTAGAAGTTTGAGGAATTTGAAGTAGAGCTTAGTTTAGAAAACCAAAAATATAAGTTGTTAAATGTGTATTGGAATTTGGGTAAACTTTGCAAAGGCAGTAGTAGGTAACTATAATAGTCTCAGCTCGCAAGTACTTGTTTTTGGACTTAGTATAAATTACTAAAAAGCTTAATCTGGAAATGTATAAGACATAAAAAGATTAGCATACAGTATACAGTGGTATATAGCATACAATGGCATATGGCATACAGTAGTATATTGTATATACTGGCATATAGCATACAGTAGCATATACTTCTAACTATTCTATTCTAATAAAATATATCTAAATAATATAATTTAACTACTATTAAATATAAATGATAAAATATAAAATATAAAATATAATATGAAATAATGTTCTATGACTAATTTGTATAATATTACAACTACTAGTATAACAATACTGATATTTGTTAATAATTTAATTCGTCTATTCTATTCATTCAGAGTTCTCTTTTTCTTCTTTTTTTAATCTTTAATATAATCTTGTCTATTTTCTAAGTTTACTTGATATACAGTATAAACTCTACTACCTACTTTGGTATAGTCAGACCTCTCTAAATACAACTTCCCTAAATGCAAATATATAAAAAACCTTACTAAATACATGTCTTTTCTTAGACCTAACTAATATAATGCTTATAGATTTTACCTTTCTAAATGCATAACCTCTTTAAATACATATTTTCTCAATTTTTTACTATAGTCTGATGTCATGCATTTAGAGAGGGCTGACTATATTTTCCTTTATAAGTATTTGAATTGTATATTAATAAAGTTTTTTTCTTCTATTAAGATCATTATTAGAATTCTTAGTCTTAATACTTTGATTAGTTTTTCTAAAGTTTTCTTCTTTGTAAAGCCTTTAATATCTTTTTTTGTGATTCTTTTCTTCAATATTTCTTCTTTTTCTTTAGCTTCTTTATATCTTTGTTCTAGAAGATTTGCTTTCTGTCAAACTTGTATCTTCTTTTTTCTTTTCTAATTTTATTTTTCCTTTTCTCTATATATTGTTTTATTTTTATTAATTATACAGATTCTTTAAAGCACTATAATAATAGTTTTAATATTATTTTGTTATACTGCTTTTGTTAGCATTTTCTCTGCTTATTTAGTCTTTTTATCTATCCTGTCTTTATTCTAGCTTTTGCATACTTGGTGGTTATTCTTTTTTTATTATGTGTAAACAGCCTTTCTTTTTTTATTATGCATAGGTTTCTTATAGTACTGGTTACTTTATTTAGCAGAACATGTTTCGTTAAGTTGATTTCTAACTATACTACCTCTTGATATGCTGTATTATTTTTTTCCTAAGTGTAAGTTTTGTTATTTAATTCTTTCTGCTCTATATTGTCTTAATTCTATATATATTGCTTCTATTTATTTCTCTGCTTGTTCTGCTATTGTAGGTTTCATTCTAGCATTTTCTATTGCTTCTTGCTTTATATAACTATTTTGTTATTATATTTGTATATCTCCTTTGTTTTTATCTGTCACATGTTTTTAATATTTTTTTTGATTATTTTTCATTATATATTGTATATCTTGTGTGATAGCAACTAATTTGCATTATGAAATTAATGCCAATCTCTAAATGATTTGCAAAGCACAAAATTATTGATGATTTTTTAGTTTTTCTTCTATATCTTGCTACTTCTGCTTTATTTACTCTAGTCTCTTAAGAGACTAAGTATTATTTTGTCTTTTTATTTTTTCCTTAGAGCTGCAAGTCTTGTTTTTTATAACTGGTTGTGTGTTTTTATCATTTCTGTCATTGTTTGTTTTCGAATTTTTGTATATAGAAGAGTTGATAAAAATCTTGAAATCGCACATTTTTTTTTCTTCAGCAATCCTGTTTACTTTATTATAAGAACAGACTTTCATCCTTATACAGCATAAGAAATCTAATTTATAAGTGTTTCAACCAAAATATAAACTCACTCACGGCATATCTCGCAGATATTATAATATCTACTTGCAGTCAGAGCAAACCATTAAACCGCTGTGTTTTGCTCAGATGCAACCCACCTAGCAAAACTTGGCCTCTTCCAGAAATCCAGAACTTACTCTGGACTTATTTCATCTGAATTCTTCAGCTAGTTGTTGCTCACCCTGTCAAGATTTCCGTCCTATAATAGAATGCTGCCAAAATGATACCACTGTCTCGTAAGAAAGAAAAAAAAAAAGTGATAATAAAAAATAAAAAAAGGGGTAAAAAATAAAACTAATACATCAAAGAAAACAGATACTAATATTAAGAAATATAAAAAACTAAACTAAAATCTAAAAGAAACTTTTGCTAAAAAGAAGAAAGCCTGTTAATCAGGCAAAAACTTCTAATTATACAGAGTCATGATCTACTATTAATTGCAAGAGTCTTGACAAAAAATGTAAAACTAAAATAAAATGTACTATAACTTGTGCCAAAGGCTAAAAATTATATATAGGTGACTAGAGGATGCCTGTATATCTCTTTTCATTTTATTTACTCTTTCAATTAAATCTATATCTTTATCTAAAAGTATAAAAATTTTGGAATCATCATATACTCTATCTAATGATTATGTGTTTGTATATCTTTAACAACATGTTACATAAGGTATTCTTCTGAACACTTATTCAGTTACTATATTCGCCAGCACCATCTATTTTACATGTGTTGTTTGTCATCATGCAAATTTTCCTGATATAGAAATGATAAATATTGCTGATCTTTTGGAGAGGATATGCTGAATTCCTCACTTTTTGTCAAATATTATGGCCAAAAGTATCAAAGAGAGAAAAATACTATATTTGCGAGAGCTCAAGACAAAGAAAGTGTTTTCAATTGTTCATTGTAGAACTAAAAAGCTTTAGACACTTAAGTCGAGAGTTTTTTACCACTACTATTATCAAAATAACTCTTTTGGCTTAGATGCCAAATGTGCGAAGGAGTTTATCAAGAAGAAAAGCTTGACCCAAAGCATAAACCAACTATATATGTTTCACTTCTTGGTGTTTCATATATAAGTTTTCATCAACAACAGTACCAATAAAGAACCTCAGGTATCTTTGGACTTTTTAGGGTCTTGAATCTTCAAACTGTTTTGGTACGATCTTGGTTTAAGTGATTGTTAAAAAGAGTTCTGATGTAATAAATTTTGAAAATCATATATTTTTAGATTTTGCATTTTTTAAAAAATTTCTATTGCTTTCTTTAAAATTCTTACAAGACAGAATCTTGAAGTTTAAAGCTTAGCAGACTAGCTAAATGAAAATAAAATAATAATATATTTTTTGGAGTTAGATTCTTATATCTACACTTTGGCTTGTAAAAAATTCACTAATTGTTTCTTAAAGTTAAATCTTTATATCTACACTTTAGCTTATAAGAAATTTTTTAATTATTTCTAAAGGTTAAATTATTATATCTACTTTTTGGCTTGTAGAAAATCTGTTAATGTTCTAGGATAATATCATCTAAGCACTAGCTAAAATTAAACTAGAAAGCAGAGGTTGTTATCTGCAATACTCAATTTAATTTAAGATAACTATCTTTTGATAAACAGCTATTAATTAAGAGAGGCTAAGATAATGTTATCTAATAATAGTTTTAAAATATTTTTTGCTATGAGGTACCAAATATTATAGTAATATAGCCTTCTTAACAGCAGTACTACAGTAAAATAATAATACAGCTATAGAAATCTTTTACAAGTTTATAGTGATGTCTAAGAGGTAGAAATTATATACTTTTCTTTATAATAGTTTTAAAAAACAATAGTTTATAGATAAAATTTATATTTATTAAGATAAATAAGTTAGATTTCTATTTTTAAAAAATTCTATAATATTACAAGAAAGAATTTAAATAAAAAAGAAGAGTTTGTATCTATTTAGACAGTAAACAGGTCTAATATTTACTTGGAAAAATTTACAAATTTTTTATATCTTTAAATTTAATTGCTAATTATTGCAGCTAATTATAGTTTATTTAGTGCTAAGCATTAATTATAATTGCTAATTGTTAAGTATTAAACATTAAGCATTAATCACTAATTATAATTACTAATTATTAATTGCTAAGTATAATTACTAATTGTTAATCATTAAGCATAATCGCTAATCATTAATTACTAAGCATTAAGTGTTAAGACTAGTCATTATATATGTCTTTAAATTCTACTTTAAGATAAAAATTATAATAACTAATAAAATACAAATATTAAAATAACAAAATAATAATAAGATAAAATAATAAACTAATAAAATAAAACTGTTCTATAATATTACTAAAAGCTTGAATTTTTTAGTTATTATCCAATATTATATACTGTATTAATATTATCTTTTTTTATAATAAAAAAATAAACACAAATTTAAAGAACAAAATATAAAAAAAGAGAAAGATATTTAATGTCTAATTCAATTTATCTAAACAAATAAAACAAAATACAGTTGAATCTTTTTAAATGCATATATATGAAAAACCTTTCTAAATGCAACATCTTTAAATGTGTATATATAAAAAACCTTTCTAAATACAACTTTTCTAAATGCATATATATAAACAACCTCTCTAAAAAGGGTGTGGCGACTTAGTATAGTAGGTAAGTTGTTACACCTCCAAGCGGCAAGACATGAGTTCGAATCCCACCGAAGGTAAAAATTCGAATTTATGAAATGCGATCGGTGGACTGTATGTAATCTGACGGGTAACACCTGTAACTTTGGTTGTACCAGCTTGTACTGGAAGAATGTGGAACAATAATATGACATATAAGTTACACAAACTCCGAGTGAAGCACCTGTGTAAATCCAGAGGCTCGGGGCATACGGAAGCCCGCTTGGCAAATCCTGAATAGAGAGGTAGCACAGATCTTTGACGGTACTGCATAAAGGATAACCAGCTGAAAAACTGATAAACTGAACGAGACCGAAGTGTTTGGCAAGACACTCTACCAACCAGGCCACCGGGAGAGTAACCAGGGGAAAAAAACCTAATTGTGGGTATCAGTGGCAGGTTACAGCCCTTCCAGGCTATCTGGATTGGAAGTTTAGGGAAGTCAGGAGGAGGATGGCATCTGTATAGTGTGTACTGGGTTTAGTGTGAACTCTACAAGGGTAGTAGTAGGTAATGGTAGCGGCTTCGGCTAGCAAGTACTTGTCTTCGAACTCGGCGTAAGTTACCGAAAGTCTAGGTCAGCCTAAATGTGCGTATGAAAGGCTCTAGCAGGTTTACCTTGAAGTCAAAGGACTCTCTAAAATGGTTGAGTCTGCTTTAAAGCCCTAAGCCAGTATGTGAAAATAAGGTGGTACTAAGTATCATCGCTTGGATAAAAAAGGGTTAGTACATAGGCGCAGAGGGTTTAAATAGATAACCTCCCTAGCAGGATGCAGATACAGCATCTAGTGTAGAACCTAGTGATAGGCAAACTACTTAAATAGGTGCTTAAAAGGCGCAGATATGGCTAGTTGTACTCTACAAATATGTACAGCCGTCAGATATATCTGACGGTTAAAAATACTACTACTATTCAAATAAAGAGCAGCGTGGCAAAGAGGTCACCTTAAAACCAAAAAAAAAAAAAAAACCTCTCTAAATGCATATCTTTTTTTGAACCCAACTAATATAACACTTATAGATTTTTATTTTACTAAATGCATAACCTCTTTAAATACATATTTTTTTAATTTTTTTACTACTTAATGATTTATATATTTAACTAAACTAAAACTTTTATCTACCAACTTCTAAAAATTAAAAATCAATTATATAGTATTATTTATTTTAAAATAAACATATACATATATATATATATTTTCTTTTTAATAGCAATCATTGGTGTTGATTTTTTAATAAAAGCATACCAAATTTCTCACTTTTTAGTAAAATTTTATAAAGCACAAGTGAAGTAATAAAGAAAGTCTTGATTTGTAAACTTCAATAAAGAGTATATTAAAAACTCACTTATTGTTTTTCTTTTAGACCAACTATCTTTTTTTTTCATTAACAAAAGCTATGCTTTTATTAAAATTTTTTATGCAAGAACACCACCTTGCCAATTATCTTGCACAAAAAAACTTTTAACTTGCTTGTTAAATATATAAAAAAGTTTGTAAAGTTTAAGAAAAAAAAAATTCTTGACTTCTGTAAAAACTATTACTAATATAGTTGTCTCTTCTACTTTCTCTAACAAGTTACTGTTTTTGTTAGTCATAAGTTTGGTATAAGTGATCAGTAAAAAGAGTTGTTTGTTTAGTAAACAATATTAACAAAACTATTAAAATAAAAAAATAATTGTTTTTTATAAATGCAGTATTTTATAATATAGTAATTCAAATTTAATAATTTTAATACTATTTAAACTATCTTAATAAAATGAATCCAATACAGTCGATACAGTATAAATTATCTAAAGACATCCAAAATTATAACACCTCAATGAATATTTAAAAATTTGCAAAAAAAATTCATAATATTGTAGTCTTATATAAGTTCTACAAAGTTATGATTTTTTTTTACAAATTTTGACTTATTCATTAAGAAAATACGATTTAAAAAAATATAATATAATATTAACATGGCTTTATATGGCAAAAGCGATCATGTCATCGCTATATAAAGATAGATTGCACAAACTGCTATCTATAAATTCTCAATAGTATTATAAAAAAAAAATTAGATTTCTAGAACCAATGAAATTTAGTTTTCTAGAATTTCATTGTGGCAATGTGATATAATTTGTATATAAGTATCTATGTATACTCCTTGATTTATGAAATTTTTTATCGTTTTTAGTTCTATCTATACATGTTCTTAGGATCATTCAAAGCAGCCCCCAAAAGTGCCAGTGACGTAGATCATCATGGCGCAGCATGATATATGTAGGATCCTCAGAGCGGATCTGCCGTAGGTCCCATTTCACGATATCAATATTTGGTTACCACTACCCGTTAATTTTAAAAAATTTACAACCTTTAAAACCTTCAAATCTTTGTTAGCAGGCTTTGTGCGAATATAATATTTATAAGGTAGAATAATTGTAAAGATCATATTAGTTTTTTTAACCCTTATACTAATAAAATGTTAGTGAAATAAGATGAACTCTTTCACGATTACAACTATTAACGTTATATTTATTTTTTTTTTTCTATTTAGTAAGCTAAATTAATATACATGTTATATATTTTATAAATATAATTATTATTACAATATCTTTGTTTAACTACTCATCGCCCTCTATAACTATGGAATCTGTATCATTAATTATTACGTCCTCCACTATTCCTGATTTATTTGAGCATGGTAAGAACATTAGATATGGTTTTTTATTTGTTGAACCCCAAGTGGTTTGTCGATGTTTCTTTCTTTTTGTTGCTTATATATCTTCTTCCATTTTTAATAATCTACTTCACACCATCATACCACAGACA
>CAJVPZ010002572.1:0-12222 GCA_910592135.1 Racocetra fulgida | reverse complement strand
AGTAAGTGATTCAATTAATAATTATTTATATATATAAATTGAGATTGTTAAGCTTAAAGATATTACTCTTGTTATTAAATTTAACCGGATACGTATTTGACAATAACTGTAGCGGATTATAATGAAATCCAAATCAAAATAAAATTATAATATAAAATCTCGAAAAATAAATTTTTTTGAGGTGCATTTTTTAGGGATAGAAGTTAGGGTTAGGGGTTAGTTTTAAAGTAAAGTTATAATAAACAAGTATAAGTAGGTTTTAGAAGGTTAACAAATTGAGTAGAAAATGTAGATTTCATTTTAAATTATGATCTGTGACAATAACTGTCAAAATTAATGCATTAAAAATTATTATTATGAATTAAATTTTATAGTTTAAATTTTTTTTTAATAACTAGACATAGAATTTTGTTATTTCTAATTTGTCTTCTGTGTATTAGTTAGTAAAGTCACAAAATGATTTATAAAATTAACTAATTAGAATAAAAATCTGATATGCTGCAATTTTATAATATGAAGTACACTAATCAAAAATCATAAAAACATGTGATTATTATATAATAGAGGCATGCCTTTTTGTCAAAAGGCATGCTCAGGGGCATACCCTCTAGGGCATACCCCAAGGCATGCCCTGGGTCATCGTGCCTCCAACTCTACTTAGAATATGAAGTTTTTTTAATTAAATTCAGCAAATTAAAAATCAAAACAGGTTTTATTGGCAGCTTTAATTTAATAAATTTTTAAATTGCATAATTATATAGTAAGATATCTTATAATCGGGTTTTATTCATGATAATACAAGTACCAAGATAATTATTGCAGGTTGTTTTGATCAAATTGCGATTTATTTAAAAATTCTTTGGCTAAGCCGACTAAGCTGATAAAATTTCATTGGCTTGGCTGGTCAAAAAATTTTGATTAACTAGGATTACTACTCTACAACTTTATTTAAAAACTCAAAGATGATTAATTTAGTCAAATAACCTTTTAATTAATAAATTAGTGATTATAAAAAAGTTTTTTTATTAATAAATTTGACTTAAAAATTATATTTTAAGGTGATAGTGATTATAAGTAATATTTGTAACTATAATAAGGTTTTTTTACTATATTTTAAGTCTGTCGCACAAAATTGGATGCTTAAATAGAAGTGTGACTATATGGGGTGTGATTATAGAGAGATTTGACTATATATTGTCAATATTAATAATGGGTACTATACTTGTGCATTATAAATCAAAGTCCCAGAGTTTCTTTGCAGTATCAAGCTAGTAGTGGTTATGACAGAAGACATTATTACCTTTGGAAGCATGCTAAGTACATAGTGCACTGCAGAATACAACTGGACATTTTAATGAGAGAAAAAGAAGATTATTGCAAGAAGTAGAAGGCGGCTATTAATACAATTAGTGAATTATTAAAGATCTTGTATAGAATAGGAGGATTGTACTTTATCTCAGAATTAGTAAATAATATAAGTTGTTAATTAGTTTCAAAATAGTGAAAAATTACAACTAGATCACTAGAATAGGTGTCATTAGTAATAATATAGCATGACTTATATACTATAACAATAATGTAATTACTTAATTAAAATTAATAAAGTTTTTTTTTTTTTTGGTGTTTAGATGAGATCTTGCTCATGACTTTATTTATTGTTAATATTTTCATTACATGTATTACTACATTTTCATATTTACATATATCAAGTACACTAAGCTCAGACCTGGATCCTATTGGTTATCTATGCTCTGGCTGAAACTATCACTTGCATAATAGGTGTCTCCATCCGCTATCTGGCTATCGATCTATTATCTGCATTCCAAACCTATCGAAGTGGTATGTCCTTATAGATAGTACTCACCTGGTATTTTTCCACCTTTCACTAGTCCTATTTTGGTATACTTTCCTAAGATATCATTCTCTGCATCTCTCATATCACTTATACTTAAGCTTTCAAATTTGGTAGTCTCTTCTGGGATATGGCCTTGTAGCCTCAAAGGCTACTTCTAATCTTAATTATCTTCAGCTAATCTGCTCAGATAATATCACGAAGAGAAACTCATGCTGGCCCAGATTAAGCCTTGTCATTAACGTCTAGTTTAGTTAATATGCTGCTGATTTCCATTACCTTATAGATAGGTACTCCTGTGTATTAGTGCAGGCTCGCCATGTTGCATTATAGGTTACCCTATAATTTCCAGATTGCAGGTTTCGTATTATTTCTTTTCCATAGTTTGAGCTATGGTATTCTGGTGCCCTGACATTTTAGGTTACAAGGCTCTAGAGAACTAGACCTAGTTGCAGCTTGTGGTCTATAATACTTCCAATTTTAGTGTTTGGTATTTCTTATCAATTTCTGATATACAAGCTCGATTTGTATAATTGTACTACCAGCTCATTAAATCTAGCCATTTCGAGTTTTTACCACATATCCCAAGTTTCAGCCTTCTCACTCTGTCTTCACAGATTTCTTCTTTAATAGGCCAAGTGGCTTGGAACCAAAGGTGCTTCCGAACTCCAAATGAACTAATCTTTTACTACAAGTCATCTTTGTATTCACCACTTTTCTCACTACTCCAGTTTTGTTACTGTTATGTTACTCTCCCAATTAAATACTCCAACCACTGAGGATGTTAGTGCTGCTCTGGTCACCCCTAATCAAGGACTAATATATGCAACCTTCATATAACAGAACCTTCTATAATCTGTCATACATAGTACCACCACTCCATGATTAGACCTCCTTCCAGAAATTTCCTTTTCCGATTTCATACTTGTATTTGGACTTAACCACAGGGCTTCGCATTCGATTATAGCCCTCCTATTGGGTTATAGAAGCTAAAAATTCTAAGATTTTGCCTTTAGCTCGACTTGAACCGTCAACCTAGTCTGTAGGGGTTTGGTAGCTTAACCACTAAGCTATAATGCCCAAACTCTCAAAATTAATAAAGTTAAAGCACTATAGCAATTTAAAAAAAAATAAAAATTTATCCTTTTGAAACTCTTTTCACTAATTCTCTGTACACAAATTTATATAAACAAAAATTAATGAAAAACTTCAAAAAATATACAAAGAGAGTTTGGGTTTCATAACTTAGCAGTTAAGCTCTCAAACTCCCACAGACTAGGTCAACGGTTCGAGTCAGGCTGGAGGCAAATTTTAATAAAATTTGGTTTTGTAATCTACAGAGGCCATTAAATCAAATGCAAAGCTCTGTAGAAAGTCCAAGTACAGTACAAAACCAGAATAAAAAGTTTCTAGAAGGAGACTAGATTATGGAGTATAGGTACTATATGTTGGTGCAGTATAATAAAAGGTTAGATAATATGAAGATTATACAAATTAGTCCTTTGGTTGGGGTGACCTAAAGGCAGTATCAACATTCTTGCATCTAACTTGTGAAGTACTTGCTTGGGAGAGTAATATAACTATAGCTAATACTGGAGTAGTGAGAGAAGCGGTAATACATAACTATGGGCTGTGGTAAAGAATTATACCTTAACTGAAATTGAAAGCACCTCTAGTCTTGCGGAACAACTAATTTAGAAAAGTTATTTGGTATAGAGGGTGTAACCTGTCTTTGTATAACTAAAAGAACTAAATTAGGCTCTGATCGCACCTATATAGAAGTCTATAATGAAAAGAGTTAAGAATTTACCAGTATGAATACCACACCAACCAGGGTTAAGATATCCCAAGCTAGAAGTTATACAATGTATACAACAAAGATCTATGGCTAGAAGAAATATGTCTCGAAACAAGTTCTTAACGAATACTATAACAGGAAGTATTTAAGGGACAGATAAGTTATATAGCATATAAAATACTAAAAAAAGAATATTAAGACTTGTGGAGATGAACAAGAACTGGTGAAAGGTGGATATAGAGAGGTTATAGATGTGAGTTTTATTTCTGCTACAGGCATATCAATCTGGAAGGCCTTTAAAGACCGATAATCTAAATAAACCAAATTGGAAGTTACTGGGATTTGATTGTAAGTTATGGGGGGAATACAGTTAGGTAACTAGAATTAGTTAGTTGTGAAGCACAAAATCTAGGTAAAGATGTAAGTGGGATATAGAATACTTTGGTAGGTTATGGTCACAGATAAATTAGTCTGAGTCTTGAGTCAGAAATTAGTTTAATAAGTAAAATTGTATATGAAATGTATAATAACTTAAAGAATTAATAAAGACAAGAAGCATAACCTCACCTTAAGTATAAAAAAAAAACAAAAAATATACAAAGACTAATAAGAAACTAA
Organism: Racocetra fulgida; assembly: GCA_910592135.1. Classification (NCBI taxonomy): domain Eukaryota; kingdom Fungi; phylum Glomeromycota; class Glomeromycetes; order Diversisporales; family Gigasporaceae; genus Racocetra; species Racocetra fulgida. Next base: position 7,954 of record CAJVPZ010002572.1, on the reverse strand, counting down.
ACTCAGAGCTTTAAAGAAAAAGAAAGAGAATAGTAGAAAACATTCAGTCTCTTAAAAGACTTGAGTTAGAGAAGCAAAAGCAGCAAAGATATAGAAGAAATTATACAAAATTACCAGTCTTTTTTTTGAGTTTTGTGAATTTTTGAAAATCAGTCTTGACTCTGTAATGCAGATCAGTTTGATAATACACAAATTACAATATATAATGAAGAATAAACAAAAAAAAACATGACAAAAACCATGTGATAAAAAAAACAAAGCAGATTTAACTCTCTCTAATGATTATTTGTACTAAACTTATAGTTAACAAAAACAGAAACTTGTTGGAGAAAAGTAGAAGAGACAACTACAAATAATGGTTTTTTACAGAGGTCAAGGATTTCCAAGTTTTCTCTGGACTTCTCTGTATATTTAATATGCAAGTTAAAAGCATTCCTGTACAAGATAACTGACACAAAGATGGTGCCTTATACAGAAAATTTTAATAGAAGCTCTGCTTCTGCTAATGAAGTTAAAGATAGTTGGTTTAAAGAGAACAATAAGCGAGTTTTCAATACACTCTTTATTGAAGTTTAAGGATATCTGCAAATCAAAACTCTCTACCAAAGCCTATTCTTTGTTCTTTATAAAATTTTCACCAAAAAGTATAAAAAATAGTGTATTCTCATTAAAGGATCAATAACAACAATCACTATCAAAAAAGAAAAGTCATATATAGAAGTATGTGTCTACTTTAGGATGAATAATGTCTGTTCGGTTACTTCAAGAAGTTATAGTATTTATACTAAGATCTACAGAAGCTAAAAAAGTATAGGTCATTTAACTTTGCCTAGAAACAAGTACTAGTATGAGAATATATTGCAAAATATCACTTCGAACCTGGTGGAACTGCAAAAGAAATTTCAGACTTGGCTTTACTCAAGAATAAATATTTTATATATTCTAATATAGACATATAAATAACTAGCATAGAGTTTAGACTAGATTATTTAGTAGTACTATATAATTTTATAATCTAACACAGGTTTAATAGTACTATCTTTGTTGTTTTTTCTTTTTTCTGTTTTGTTTTTCTTTTATATGTTTATTGGTTTTATTTGATTAAATAGATCAAAATTGGATATCAAAATATTACCTATTTTTTTTTTTACCCTTTGATTTCATATTTGTACTTTGTTTTGTAAAAAGAAAAGATGATACTGATATAGAGTATAGTATTGGCTAATAATGGATTCATACCTCTAGAAAATTAGAAGCCTGAAGAGAAGCAAACAGCTACTAAGCAATGTTATACTTGGGCTTTTAAGCTGAGTGAGTCACTTGTTATGGTTAAAGAAGGATTAACTATAGTTAAAAATTGTTGTGGCTGAAGCTGGAAACGGCTGAAGCTAGAAATTTTAAATATTTTATTATGAAATTTTCAAAATTTTTTGGTGTACATTTTTTTAGCTTTTTTTTCATGGTTAGATTAGGATTTAGGGTTAGTTTTTATAATGAAAGAGTATAAGTGGATTTTGGCAGGGTTTATATTTTTAAATCAGGGTCCCTGATTTCCAGCTTCAGCCGTTTCCAGCATCAGCCGTGACAAAATTTTTGTAATTTTTGCTTGATTACTATCTTAATAAAATAGTGGCATAATATACCAAAAAAAATAAAAAATAAAAATAAACAAAGGTAATAAACAATCTCAACAAACAATAACAACAAAAAACAATAACAACAAAAAACAATAACAACAAAAAACAATAACAACAAAAAACAATAACGAAAAACAACAAGTCACATAAAATAAAAATTAACTGAATGTTCTGAAAGAATGATCACTATATCAAAAGAATTTGAAATACAAGTAGAAGTATTTAATGAAAATGAAGATATTTCAATAGAACTGATATTAGCAGAATATGCTAGAAAAAAACTTATAACAGAAGAAGAAGCTGAGACACAAATAGCAGAACTTGATGAAGAATTATAAAAATATAATTCAGGTAATCTTAATTATACAGAATTTGTACTTAGAAAAAGAAATAATCATGATTATTATACAGCACTACAAAAGGAAGAAGATCTGGTTAGATACATCATATATAAAAAAATAAACAAGATTCTAGCTAACTTAGAATAGCTAATAGAATAAGATAGATAATAGAGTTTAAAGAAAAACAAGCTGCTAAAATAGAGTCGATAAGATTAAAAGTAGATTTAGATTAGAACAAGAGACTTCAAGAACAAAAGAAAAATCAACAAAAGCAGCACAATAAAGCAGTACTAAAAGCAATAATACAATAATTTAAAGAATCTATTAAAACCTTTGCAGCAAATCAGTATAAAATTAAAAAAAAAATCAAGAAAAGAAAAAAGAAGATGCAAGTTCGACAAAAGAAAAAATAAGCTGCTGAAATAAAGTTGAAATTAAAATTAGGCTAAAGCAAGAGACTTCAAGAACAAAGAAAAATTTGACAAAAGCAGCATAACAAAATAATATTAAAAGTATTAGTTAAAAAATTTAAAGAATCTATTGAAGTAGCTGTAGCAAATCAGTATGAGAAAGAAAAAAGCTAAAGAAGAAAAAAGAAAAAAGGGAATCAAGAACAATATATTGAAGGCTCTATAGAAGTAAAAACTTTAAACCAGATTTAAACAAAGACAAGTTCAAAAGCTTTATTTTTAATTTTAGCAGATTGGATGTTAAAAATAATATATCTTGCATGCAAAGAAGACTAATAACAAAAATTAGAAAAAAAGGAGGAAAGATTTGCTAGTAGAATAGATTATAATAGCCAAGATCCTAATAGATTAGTTATACAATTTTAATTCAAGATATATTAGCAAAAAGATTAAAGAAAGTTAAGAATTGGAAAAGAAAAAGAAAAATATGTTATTAGAAATAATAGAATGAATTTTAATAGAACTTTTTGGGAATTGAAAAGTTTTTATTAAAATACAAAAGAAGTTTTTAGACAAAAAACTAGGCTTTAAAAAGAAGAGAAAAAAGAAAGATCTTTAAATGCAGATTAGAAAAGAAAAAAGATCTAAATAGACTAATTGTGATATAGAAACAAAAGATCTGAAAGCTTAGTTCTGACAAAAAAAAAAAAGATATACATAGATTACTCAAAATCTAGAAGCAGAAGATTCAAGCATAATGTTAAGAAAGCTAGGAAGAGAGAAGGTTTATAAAAATTTTTTTCCAGAAAAGACCTATAGAATAAACTCTTTAGAAAAGGAGAAAGAATATAGAGCTATGAAACGAAAAGAGAAGTATAAAGAGAAGAACAAGAGAAGACTTTTAAGAGCTAGATTCCCTATCAGTATGAACAAAATAAACTAGAAGAAATAAAGAAGCTTAAATGCAAATAGAGAGAATTTAGTTATAATAAAGTAAAAATCAAAGCTAAATTAGTTAGTAGAATAAATTTAGATTATTATTATAATGAAAAGAATAAAGTTAAAAAGATTAATTGTTAGTAGAATCTTGATAAAAATTTTTTTAAATTAAGGCTATTTTATTATAGCTTTGCTGGCTAGCTTGGTGCAGCCCTTTAGTATAAACAATGCTTTAATCAGTATAATATATTACATTTAGGCATCTAATAGAGTAGCTAAATAATGTCAGATTTGAAATTTAAATAGTTTAAATATATATATATATGTTTTGATCTAATAAAGATATTGGCAAGGCTACTAATATAAAAAAAAATTATTCTTTATAGAAAAATAGTTTTACAAAGATTTTCTTAATTAACTATATTTTTTAATACTATAATATATATATATTTTAGATTTTTTTTAATCTACTTTAGCTATTTAATTAATTTGAAATAATTAATTATACAATAGTACTATATAAAAAATCAAAGGTATAAAGTCAAATTAGATATAAAAAAAAAGATATTTTATAAAACAGGTAGATAAACTTTATAAACTTTAGAATGTAGTGACTTAGTATAGTTGGTAAATTGTCACACCTCCAAGCAGCAAGACAAGAGTTCAAATCCTACCAATGACAAAATTCAAATTTACAGAAATGCATTTGGAAGACTGTATTCTATTGAGTCAGCACCTATAACAAGGCCACACCAATACTGTTATACTGAGAAGTAGTGGAAATACTGTATAATATATAAGTTGTATAACAATGAAGCTACCAGGTAAAATTAGCAGATTAGAATATAGAAGCCTGCTTGGCAAGACCCGAATAAAAAAGTAGTACAGATCTTTGACAGTATTATCTAATGATCTGAAAAGAGAAAACCAGCTAGCAGGAAAAGGAAAAACAAACGAGACTGAAGTGTTTGGCAAAGCACTTCACCAATCAGGCTGCTAAACAAGTAACTAGAAGAAAAAAGACCTAATCGTGGCTATCAGGAGCAGATCACAGCTTTTCTAAGCTATCTGAATTAGAAGTTTGAAAAACCAGAATTTGAATGAACTTTGTAAAGACACAAAGTAGATAACAGTGGTGGCTTTAGCTCGCAAGTACTTGTTCTCAGACTTAGCATAAATTACTAAAAATCTAGGTAATATATATGTAAGATATGAACTGCTCTAATAGGTTTATCACAAAGTCAAAGAACCCCTATATGAAAGTGTGTATCTGCTTTAAAGACTTAGCAGACCTTAATAGCAGGTTTCTTTTTAGGCAAGATGTCCAATAGCATGAAGTTAATCAGAAAGTTTAATTAGATAACTCAAGTAATAGTGGGTTGCAAATATAGCATTTAGTATAAAATCTAGTAATAGATAAACTACTTAAATTAGATGCTCAAAAGGTGCAAATATAGCTAAAATATATTTTTATTAATATAATATAATCAGGTGCAGTCTATATAATTGTGCTGATATCAACCTAAAAGTTCAATAAATCAGGCCAGATCTGTGAATAGTCACCTTAACATAAAAAAAAAAAAAAAAAAAAACTTTACAAACTTTGCAATTCTAATATTAAAAAATTAATAATTACTAATTATTAGCAAAACTTATTTCTTATTTTTTTTGTAATCAAGTTTAGTTTCTTTGGCTTATTGCTTTTATTAAATTGTAGAATTATATATATCTTTTTAAGAGGGCCTTAGACAAATATATTCTGATAAAAATATATATAGATATACTGTAAGATGAATAACCAAGTGGATAGGTTTATTTGAAAAAAATTTAAAATGAAAAGGTTTTTTTATTATATTAATAGAACTTTGGAGCAGTGGACAATACCTTTTTCAAGTCTTTTACAGAATGTTTTTATATTTTTAAAAGAACTCTCTACTAACTATTTATTCTCTAGCCTAAAACTTATTACAAACTCTCCTTGTTACAAAACCTGTTTAAAATAAATTACTATCCTAACAACATTATACATAACGATAATAAAGTAACGATTTTATAAATAAATAAATAAGCAAGAAGTTTGTTAGTTCGTCAGTATCATGTAATCATAATCACATAATTATATGATCATCATATAATTATAATCACGTGATTACATGATCATCATATTGTATTCTGTCAAGCTAATAATTATTTACAATATATATAACTTTAATCATTATCTGTTTAAAGGCTCTGCTATATCTCTAAAGTTACTTTCCATATACTATATTTGAGTTCCACCTGTAAATCATCTATTGAAACCCTTTAATAAAGTTTTTTATACCAACCTGCTCTAACCTTATCCAAAATATGTAATATATTAGTCAGTTCAAATTTTAAGTTTACCTATAGAATGATCATTTCTGATATATCTTTAAGTACTGTTATAGTATCATAGCTTTCTTAATAGCAGTATTATAACAATAACACAGTTATAGAGATCCTTCACAAGTTTATAGTGATGTCCAACAGATAAGTATAATTTCTACTTATTTAGAAACTATACTCTTCTGTTTATAACAGTTCAGACAGACAATAGTTTATAGATAAAATATATTTATTAAAGATAAATAAGATAGGCTATCTTTAAGTTTCTATTTCTAAAGAATCCTATAATATTATAAGAGAGAATTTAAAGAAGAAAGAAGTCTGAGTTTAGTTAGACAATAAACAAATCTTAACAAATCTAAGGTAAACAGTAACAGGTCTAATGTTAACTTAGAGAAATTTACAATCTCTTTATATCTTTAAAGCTAATTGCTAATTGTTGCAGCTAAGCATAGTTTACTTAGTACTAAGCACTAATTGTAATCACTAATTGTTAAGCATTAAGCATTAATTGTTAATTGCTAAGTGTAATTACTAATTGCTAAGTGTAATTACTATTTGCTAAGTATAATCACTAATTGTTAATCGCTAAACATAATTGTTTAATTATTAATCACTAAGCATTATATGTTAAGGCTAATTATTATACATGTTTTTTAAATTCTTCTCTAAGATATATATAATAATAACTAATAATTAATAAAATATAAATATCAAAATAATAATATAATACTAAGATAAGATACTATAATAAACTAATAAAATAAAACTGTTTTATAACAGTACATTATTTATTACAACTTTACTCGCAGAAATTTAAAAAAAAATAATAAAATAATAAAAATTGTTTAGAGCAGTCTAGTATTTACTATTATCTAGCTTTTTTTAGAAAATATTACTAGATAGATTCTATACCTTTACAAGAAGACTACATCACCAATTTACAAATAAGTTTGCTGAATAGGTTTTAAGCCTTTATAGGCATGCCACTTTGCCTAACCCTTTAGCCTTTATAAAGTTCATTCAAGCTATAGTACTTTTTCTTTAAGACAACCTAATACCTTTACTTTTAGTATCTTCTAGTTGGTTTTCTCAAATTACTAATTCAGATAGTTTAAAAAAGATATTAATTTTTTTCTCAAATCAATCTGGCAGTCTGATTGATAAAGTAACTTGCTAGTACTCTTGTCTTGTCTAGTTTATTAGCTTTAAATAGAGTCTATTCTGGTAGCTACTATCAAAAGCTTGTATTATATCTCACTTAGATCTTGCTAAACAAACTTTCTTAATACTGTTTATTAGATTAACACAATTCTAAGAACTTATTATAGATCATGCTATTTTATTAGTTTTGTATCCTCTTTGTATAACTTGTATATTATACAAATGTCTAGAACCTCTTTTAGATTAGCCTAATAGTGCAATAGGTATTCTTTCTAATAAAATATGAATAGAAGTAACAAAAACTTTTTCTCAACATACAAGAGAATTGCTATTTATAAAAAAATTTAATTTTTTACTATTAGTTAGAATTGAACTCTAGATGTACTATTTGGAAAGTGATAATCTAACTACTTCACTAAATCATCACACTCTTAAGCTTATTTCTTATATTACTTATTTATTCTATAAAAAATTAAAAAAAAAATAGAATTTAAAATCTAGAGTAGAATTTAAAATTTAAAACTTGAAATAAAATTTAAAACTTGAAATTTAAAATAAAATTTGAAATTTGAAAGAGTTTAAAATTTAATAACTTAAAATTTAATTGAGATTTATCTGATTTTATAATATAAGATTATAGATACAATTAAATAATTCTATTTGTTTAGGCTTATTAATAAACAAATTCTAAAAGTTTAAAACTATGTTATTTAGTCTCTAAATTTTTTTATCAGAAGCTTACTTCTTTCTTAATATATATCTTAATCAGATCTTTATATAGTCTAACCTTCATATAATTGCACCTTTAGAATACAAAAAGTGGTAATTATATAAAAATGTAACTATTATAGAGAGTTTTCTATATAATCAAATTATAATAGAATTATAATAAAAATATAATTTGTGATTATTTAGAAATTTATTAAGCAATTTTATTTATAAAATTAAACAATTTCAAATAATTGTTATTTATAATTAGAATACATTAATTTAAAATAAATTGTTTATTCATTTCTTATTCAATTTCTTTATGCTGATCAATTGAATTATTCAAAGATAAGCTAATACTAATTTAATTTTTTATATGAATTTCACC
>CAJVPZ010002571.1:0-12223 GCA_910592135.1 Racocetra fulgida | reverse complement strand
AGTATTAAAATCCTTTATCAAAAAATTTTGAATAGTCCGAATTTACATGTAATACATGATCGTACTGGTCCTGCGCGGCGTCACGCGTCGCGCAGCTACCCTAATTGTGATAAGTTATTCAACGACATGCAAATGTATTTGCATAATTTGGATTGATTTTTAATGATTTATTAGTGATTCTTTGTATTTGTTGATCATGCGATAAATTTCTCCACGGTTTATTAATACGAATGTGTTACTCGGCTAATGCCTAATGATTTATTTATCGCGCTTTTCAAATTACTGTGTCCACAGATTTTCATACATAATATCGGAAATCAGAAATCTAGAATAAATGCAAATCTGTGATTGGTTAAAAATAATTTTTAGCCAATCACGTATTTGCATTTTTTCTAGATTTCTGATTCCCAGTGTGATGTATGAAATCAACAGACACAGTAATTTGAAAAGCGCGATAAATCAATCAGTGATTATTCGTATTTATTCATCTTGCAATAAGATTCTCTGCGATTTGCTAATGAATGTATCTTTTGAATTGATTTCTAATAATTTATTTAAAGGCGAGACCAACTGGATTCTGCGTTTTACATTACCCCCCAGCGTCTCCCCAGCGTCCCCCCCTCTCTCTCATAGTAAAAAAATTTTGATAAATATATATAAGGCTCCGGGCTATTTCGGAAAATTTTTATATAGTCACGGAACAATTCTGAAAATTTTACTATGTAACCCACAAATCCCCCCCTCCTCCGGAGGGGAGAGGGGGGTAATGTAAAACACAGAATCCAGTTGGTCTCGCCAAATCTGCTAGTGATTCTTCATATCTTTTCATCATAAGGCCGTTCGAAGTTGATTCTTCGGTTAACATCACTTTCTAGGACTCCCAGGAGGGGGAGGGGGAGGGTAAAATGAAACGAACATATCAAATTGAACAGATATGGGCCAATTTCATTGGTCGATGTAAATCAGGTGATCGGCGGGAGTTATCTTTTCAATCATTGGGATTAATTTCTAATGATTTATTTAAATCTGCTGTGATTTTTGAACTTATATAAATTAAATTATTTTATTTTCTATTATAATATCTTTTTTTTGCATAATAATTTTAGGACAGGACTAAATAGTGCACTGTGCACTTTGTATCTGCTCTAATATCTCAGTATTTTATTATGCTAACCCTGCCGGTCACTAATAAAAACTGTTCATCACAAAATTTTACACAATCTAAATCCTAACCTTAATCCTAACGCGGGTCGTAATTTTTATTTTTGTCCTAAAATTCTTCTTAATTGGCTATGAAAGTACTAAGTTCATGGGCATTGTTTAGATTATTCCCAATTTTATTTGAATTTTGCAAGTTTATTCTAATAGTTACATGAAATTACTTGCTTAATAGTACAAAAAAAGTCTAATTTTTTTAATTAGTTAAATTTTAAGTAAGAATGTCATTAGCTTTACAAAAAGCCAGCTTTAGCCATAGATTTAAGCCGAGCTTAACAAAGCTAAGCTAAACTAAGAGCCTAAGCTATAACCAAATTAAAGCTTTAAATTATAGCTTAAGCCAGATTAAGATGGCTTTAGCCACAGCTTGGTTATTAGCTTTACATATGGCTTAAGATAAAGATAGCCTTAGCCGCAGCTTGCAGTTAATAGCTTCAATTATAATAAGTTAGCATCTATTGTAAAGCTAATTAATTATGTCTTATATGCATTGTTGAAGTTCTTTCTTTTATAAAATTCAGTTCCTTTATTATTGTATCAATTTTATTTTAATTATAGGTGGAATGTGACAGACCCGGGTCTTGTATATAGTCTTTTATAGTACTAATATAGTGTGATAAAGATGCTAAATAAGAAGTAAGCAGTATATATTCAATCTTTAAATCAATAAATAAACGCTATACTTAGAGACTAAGTCGTATATACAAAAAGTTAAACAAGAAATAAATTAATACTTTGATATTTATACTCAATTTTCAAATTAGTAATACAATTCTGAATAGCTTAAATATTTCGATTGCTAGATTACTCAATGATTAAATGTGAATATGTCTATTAAATAATAGCCTTGAAAATTTCGATAGTTAAATGTCACGTATTCGCACGATTTTTTGATAGAAGGTGTTTATCTTCTCTTTGTCATTGCTCACCTTGTAGGAAGGCCTTCCGCACGTTAATGTAAATCAATCTCTATATAATTTGCAGTTGGTAGATAAATATTATAAGACAACATTAAATCTAATTGGCTCTGTCTTTTAAATTATAAGCACAATCAACATTAGGCCATTCAAAATTAATTAATTGGTTTTCATAACCCGGCCGGGTCTGTTTAAAAGTTTTATGTTATAAAACCAAGTATTAAATTTATGTGGCCTTATCATTATATGAATAGTTTTTTGTTACCAACAACGGGACTAATTCATGATACTGGTCGAATGAAAACAAATTGGCTCCAATCGGCATCATATAATCCTGATATAAACTTAATTTAAACAGATATTTGGTGCAAATAGAAAACTTTTAGGATTCAAATCGGGCTCATATAGGTAATACATATCAGAATTCCATTAGACATTTAATTTTAATTTCTTTACAAGGGTCTGTTTCACATAATATACAGAGTAACATAAAGGTTAATAAGTGTTATGTATCTAAAAAAGTTCTGCTATTGATATTTTGTTATACCTGACTCAATTTTTGATTTGGCCAGATGGCGAAATTGTTAGGTTGATGATGCTAGAATAGCTATAGACAAGTAAAAAGTTAAACTAATATTAGAAGTAGTGATAGGACTACTGATATAAGATGATATTTGTAAAGTATTACCTTTTTTAATGTCCTAATCCATTATCTATGTTAGAATTTAAAAACTAGTACGTAATTGATTATAGCATATAATAGTTGATTATTAGCATCTGTAGTCCTATTTATCGCTAATTAGGAGTATATAAAAATGTTCGTGGTAAAGCTACAGAACAAAAAAGCAGATCAGGAAATTCTCAAATGTGAAAGAGTTACTAAGAGATGCACAGTTAGCATTATTTAGTCTTATATTCTTTATATACAAAATAAAATTTAAACATAAATTCAAAATATATAAATTATGTAAACTGATAAAGATTTTGCACATACAGTATAAATGACTATCATCTACTTTAATCAAGACAAAAACCTGTTAAAGCGATAAAGCATGTTGTAATAGTTATATGCAGAAATTTATATCTGTAATCATACTTTGTAGTATATAAATAGGTTTATATAATTTGTAAACTGTAATACAAATGCAAGTGTGTAACTTATTAGCAGCAAATAATAATACGAAGCAATAGTGATAGCAAATTTATTACATAAGTATCTTAGCAAAAAATACAACAATGTTCATAATATTCTTGAGTTTAAAAACTAACTATTTCAAAATATTTTGTTTCATCCAACTTTTCATGCAAAGCAAAGCATGAGCAGTTCCAAGATTAAGATGATTTCTAATTTTTGTAATTGTTCCTGCTGCAACCGAAAAAATTTCCTTACATGAAACACTAGTTCTCTAAATAGCTAGATAGCTATATGCTATTTTTGCTAAAGTTAGAAATTGATGCCCATTGAGTGCCCACCAATTAAGAGGATCTTCAGAAGAAGCAGGTGAAGATAAGTACAGATCTAATTCTTCTAGTGGTGGTTTGTTGATTTGCTGTTCTAACAAAAATTTAAAAAGATCTCTTTTTTATTTTTAGAAGCAGAGGTAGTAGTATCTGTATTGGTTGCTGCAGAAATTTGCAGCATATATTGAAACATTAAATAGTGCAAACTTGCAATAGCTATATTTCTTTTTTCTCCATACTTGAATATTGTAAGCTTCAAAGATGGATTAAGAATTGTAGCAACAGTAATAGATTCATCAAAAAGCTGCCAATATTCATTTAACTTATATCGTATAGAATCTATAATCATGCATTCTTCATCTGAATTTGTTCCTTCATTAATAAAATTATCAAGATGTTGAAGAATTCTTTCAAAGCATAGACAAACATCAGACATTGTTGGGTAAAACTGAATGAAAGTAGTTCCATTGCTTGAAGTATAGAATAAAGAATGCTAATCATATTATCAATTTTTTCCCACTCATCATTGTTAAGAAAAGTATGTTCAAGTTTATATTTAGTTACAAGAAGGTCAAGTTCTGCATGCATTAATTTGAATTGATATAACATTTCGTATGTACTATTTCAATGAGTAAATACATCAATTTTTGGTATAATATATTGCTTTTTATTCATTATACAAAAATGGCAAAGATCATTATACATAATAGTTGAATGGTGAATCTTAGCAACAAAACTTCTAACTTTTTCTATCAATCTGTTTGTAGTTGCATTCCATGTCTAACTGTGATGTTAAGAATATGAGCAGCATATCTATAATAGTATTATAAATAACAAGAGTAAGTAAAATATATAAAAAAATCAGTAATACGATTTATTTAATTTGTTATACAAACCTATAGTGCTTAAACTCAAATTCATTCTACTCTTTTTCTAATAAATACTGCATAGAATCATCACTGAGTTATTATCTGTTGTTAATCCAATGATTTTATCATTGATTTTCATATCATTGCAAAGTTGAGTAAGCTTTTCTTTTGTATATATACTAGTATGTCTTGATTCAAAATGAATTAAATCTAGTAAAAATTGTTTCATTTCCCATTTATTATTAATAAAATGTGCCGTAACTCCAAGATAGACTTAATTCAAAGATGAAGTCCAAATATCTGCTGTAAGAGCAATTTTATTATTCAAAGTGCTAAGTTTTTTTGCAAATAGTATTCTTTGAGCTTTGCATTAAGACATTATTTTCTCTTTTATATAGATACATGTTGGTGGAATATATCATAAGTCAAGAACATTTATCATTTTACAAAAACAAGAGCTTTTGACAATTTTAAATAGAGCTTGATTACTAATAATAAAATTTAAAATAGATGTAATGCATTCTTCTATATGTTGAGTATCTTCATTACCATATAAATTTTTGGCTAATGATTTACACTTTTAATTCAAGGTAATATTACATTTATGCTGCTTGTTATGGTAGTTTGCTAGAACACCTATTGATGTTTTAATACTATATTCTTGAGGACAATAATCACATCTAACAATAGCAGTTCTATCAGAATTTACTTTTTCATGCATAAAATTTCAAACTGGTGATGGTTTTTTACTAGCATCGTGTTTAGTTATTTGAAGTAACAAAGTAACAGTGTTTTTAAGTTCAAAAGTTTCTTTATTATTAGTATTACTTGATTCAAATATGTATTAGATGGATCAAATTCTTTATCAGAAATAGTTAAGTCTTTCATAGTATGTATTGGATAGTAATTTTTTTTGATAGTTTGTGTATTTATACTCTTTTACTCTTTAATTAATTAATGATTTATTTAACTCAGTTATTTATTATATTCAACATTTAATTTATTTTACTTTTACATCAATTATTAATTAAGTCATTTTTATTTCATAGTTATTTTGTTTAATTTATTTTGTTAATTAATACTATTACGACCTTATTATAGTATTAATAAAATTTTATTTTTTTTGTAGTATTTGTTGATTGATACTATTACGGCCTTATTACGACATTAATAAAAATAATAATATATATCAAATGATGATAGTATATTATTAAAATGATTAATATTTGAGAAGAATTCTAGCTTATGCAGTTGAATTGACCAGAGTGGCCCCTCAAAGTGCAGATAAATGATGCAGCTGCAGCATAATAATAGCCAATCAATGACAACCTGAAATCTATTTAATCAATACAATTGTTCATGAAGAGGTTTAAGGAACAGCAGAGACAGTGCCCAATCTGAAGTGAATTTCTCTCATCTGTGATCAATTACAAATTAAATTATTTATGTTAGATTTAATTGTAATGGATATAATCCTTCATCAGTTTAATATATATATAACATTAATAGTCTCTGCTGTAGGTTTGAGGTTTAAAATTGATATTGATTACTGTTTGTACAATACAATACAATTGGTGAATTATCAGCTGCAGCTGTAGTTGCACTATTGATCTGAACTTTTGGGGGCTGTCCTAGTCGATTTATTATAGTTATTGTACAGATCTAACGTAACAACCTGTGCGACACCTTCTATATTAATAAAGGGGCTTCTAATATTAATATTATGATGGCTCTGTTCAATAAGAATTTTTTTAAAAAGTGAAAAACTAAATCTAATCACGCAAAATTCCAATTATATATAACCTTATCCAAACATTTTTAAAAAAAACAAACTTTAATCATGTAAAAAATCCTGTTCAATGAAAACTGAAAATAAAAATAATATGAAACCATTTAATGTAATATAAAAGCAAAGACTTAATAATAAATAATCTGCCTAATGATAGTTTAAAAACAGAAGTTTAATAATGAGTAATTCTAGTGATAGTACCTGATCAAAAAAATGTTATCCGGTTATCCGACAAGTAAACCTCCGGATTACCCGGGTGATCAACAGATATATCTGGATATAAAATCTTACCTGATGTACCTGAGTAGAGTTACAGCTGTTCTCATAAATTCTGAAAAATTTGGCAAAAGTTGACCGACCGAATATTTGCCGATTAGTTATAAACTTTTGATTCAGATGTAATTATATCTGAATCAAAAGTTTATTATTGCTAAATCATCAAAGCTTATCGAATCGACAAATATTCGTCGGTCAACTTTGTCAAATTTTCTAGAATTTTGAGAACAGCTATAATTACAGAATTAACATAATTTCTGGGACACCTGATCATTACAATCTTTTTGGTCATTCGGTAAATTATCTAACTCTCCGGGAATTACATCATTGCCTCCATATTGAAGGTCTGAAGACAGCGATATAGTTTCTGAATAGTTAGGTAATTTACCGAACGACCAAAAAGATTTCAGATAATGAATAGGTGTCCAGAAATTATGATAATAGCTGTAAATAAAAATCTGCCAAATGATTTTTCGGTCGTTTCGATTAATTGTTGATTTCGGCATGATCAAATCTTCTATACAACTATTAGGCTCTTTATATTTAGCTTTGATAATTCAACCTGGATATTCAATTCAGGTATGCTTATCTGGGTATTATCCAGTTATGCTTATCCGGATAGCTGAGTTCATAACCTGGATATCCGATTATCTGCGGATAACCCAGGTAATACCAACCTGGGTACCATCACTAAGTAATTCAGTTATTAAAAATTATAAAAGAAAAAGATTTAATAGACTAATCTAACAAGAATTTAAAGTAAGTAAAAATTAATAATATGTAATATCATTCACCAAGAATTTTAAAGTAAATGCTAAAAATAAGATTCTGTCTAGTAAGAATTTTAAAGAAAGCAATAGGAATTTTAAAAAAAATGCAAAAATGTGTGATTCTATTTAATATAAATTTAAAGAACCAACTAATTATATAATGATCATTCCAAAAAAAATATATATATATAAAAACAAATTAATGCTAATACGTCCAATGACAATTTAAAAAGAAAAACCTAATAATGCTCTATTGACAATTTTAAAAATATGAAGATGAATCAATTTAACATTAATAAAAATAAAATAACTAAATTGGAACACTTTCATATTTGATAAAATATGAAAGTGTTACAATTTGGTTATTTTTTTATACATGTGCTGTAAATGAGTGAAAAAAGCACAGGTTGTTATATAAGACCTGTGCAATAATATACAGTTAATCCTCTATAAGTGTACTTATCAGAGAAAAATGCACTTATAAAGGGTATGCACTTATAGAGATTCTAATTATGATGTGTTTTATAACTGATCAACAATGTAAATAAATGTGCATTAATAGAAAGTGCACTTATGAAGAGTTGATTGATAACAAGCTTTGTCGTATGGCTTTAATATAATTTTTTAAAAGCTTATTCACACAGGTACCTTTATAAGTGTATATTTGGACAAATTTTTATATCATATTGTATATAGAAAGATCTAACTATAATATTAATTCTAAATATTAAGATCTTACAAATTTTGATTATAGTTTAAGTTATAGCTTGACTAGTTTAAGCCATAGTTAAAACAGTTCAAGCTATAGCTAAACTAGCTTAAGATGTGGCTTAAACTTTAGCTTAAGCCATAGTTTAATTAACTTAAATCATGGCTTATATTATGTTTTGGCTATAAGCTAAGCTATATTAATAGTTATAGCTTAGATTATAGCTGCTAAAACTATGGCTTAAGCTTGACTAAACTTTATAAGCCAAGCCAAGCCAGCCAAGCTAATTACATCTCTAATTTTAAGTATAAAATATTGGGCAAAATTTGTCGAATAATGGTAATTTGGCAAACCAGAGCATATGAACACATGCAGCGAAGCGGCACGTACCAATCATTTGCTCAAATTATCGTATTTGACAAATTGCCCAATATTGGTGTATCCGGCAATTTATGATCATGATTGGTAGGAGTCATAGACTGAGTTTTAATTTGAATAAACATGACTACATCGTAACCCCCGAAAAAATAACAAGACAGATGAATTCATGATCATAAGAGTTTGCCGGATAACTTTATTTATTTTAGTGTTTTACTTAACAACTAACAATTCTTTACAACTACAACAACTAACCTCTACAGCTACTACTATTTTATGCATAAAGGTGTTCGATCTTCCTAATTTTATTTAGGGCTTTGAAGGATAAGTTTTTTTCTTTACTACTCGTTTTTACCTTTATACATTATTTTGTGTTATTAATTTCTCTATTTTAGATTATTACCAGTTTTTCATCCACCCTTTTTCCCACCATCAGGTACGTAGGTTTCTCATCCATTTGCCTATTTTTAGATATTGCCGCTTACTACGTGACAATACCTTTTTCTCCTTTTTCTCAAACACAAAACGTCAAATTGTTATTTCGATCACGCCAATTTGAAATATGGGCATCATTAACATATTTCTTTCCTGATTTGGTCATATACATTTGGTTGTTCATTGGAGACGAATGATGCATGTTTTGTACAATTTGGGTCGATCTATACTTGTGACCCCAAACCCGAAACCCTTCAATTTAGAATGTTAATAACTAATGGACATTTACTATAAAGTAAGCAGAACATTCTTGAAATGAGTGCCGAAAAGGGAAAACCTGTAATTCGAAAAATAGATTATTATGAATTTTATAATGGTCTATTTTTGAATTACAGGTTTCCCTTTTCGTCACTCAAATGCAATCTAATTATTATACACTTTAAGTTTCAACGTTAAAATTCAATTTTCAAGCCTTTTAGTATGTGATAGAGTTTCACAACTTTAGGTCAATCATGATTCATGCGTTGTTCGGGTACCTAGGAGCGATCGTCAATTGTACCACATTGAGCCACGATCCCTTAGTCATGGTTGTGACAATAAACAGAATATTTAAAACATTTAATAAAAAATTTTTTTTTTTTTTATTAAGCGGCATCTTGCCTGGATGTCTTTATTAGTGAATAATGAATAGTTATATATTATAATACAGTAGTCTATCGATGAAAGTACAACTAGTTACACATATAACTTTAGTCATTATCTAATTAAGGGTTCTGCCCGTAGGTTACCCACTAGATGCCATACCTAAGACCCGCCTCTGGGTCCCCTATTTAAACTTTCTGATCTTCAACACTATTTGTATATTATACAACAATTACATTACCATTTTTGTGACATACAGGTTAGGGGCTTCTCGATACTATTTATATCAAAGTACCACCTCACAGGTGTTACCATGTATCCATAATCCAAAGTGTCACCCTCGACACAAACCTCTAAGTATGGTACCAAGATTACTGTCTTAGATTTTATCCAGTTTCGATATAACCCATATTCATTGAAACCGGTATTGCCAGAGGTGTTTAAATTTCGGTAAGTCCATTTCTTTCCTACAGCTTCCTTTTATGTTCACCGTATCACCTGCTAGTCACCTTCTCTCCATTTCTGGTATGTTCTCTGCTTCTCTCGCATCGAGCGCCAACTCTCCATATCGGGAGGCTCTTTTCCAGAAACTTTCTTATATACCGATCTTCTAATCACATGGACTTCGCCACAGTGCTTCACGTACATTCATATGCTTCCGTAGATTACAGAGTTTTACCTCCAGCTGGAATTGAACCATTGACCTTGTCTGTGGAGAGAGGGCGCCTAGACCACTAGGCTATGGAACCCCATCCCTCATTTAATAAAATATTTATATTCAGATATAAAGTTTGTTATAAAGAATTATTAAATAAAAATAAAGTATTAAATTTATAAACTATAATAATATTCAAAACTCTTGCAATAATCAGAGATATAATTAAAAAATCGTATATTGTAGATAAAATAAAAATTTTTGCTGCTTCTAATAAATAATATTAGCAAAATATTATTACAAATCACAGGTCTTTTGTTTATAAAAAATATTTGTATTATGTTATTGCATAATTATTTAGTACCAAATTGCATTATTTTAGATTATTGACCTAAAATATATAATCAAAAAATTACTATATGCTATAGATTATTATAAATTTTCAATTTGTAATTTAATTTTATACTCACCAGCTAATAATTTAGTTTATGTATAATTAGTTAGAGAAATTTTATTAATTTTAAGATTTTAAATCTGCAAATTCACTTTATACTCACGTTCTAATGATTTAATTTATATATAATTAGCCAATTATATGATTATCAAGTTATCAATTTGTAAGTTAATTTGATACTTACCAGCTAATAATTTAATTTATATACAGTATAATTAGAAATTTTATTAAATTATAAGGTTTTCAGTTTGTAAATTAATTTATACTTACGATTTCGAATTCTTCTATTTAAAATATGATTAGTTGAGGTTATTTTGGAATTACAAACTAATAATTAATTCATATAAATAATTAAATAAGCTTTATTCAATCATCTAATTTTTAATTTACAAATTAATTTACTTACTATCTAATAATTTATATAAATAATTAGAGACAATTTTATTTAATTAGACGTTATTATAAAGGATTCAACTTGAAAATTAATTTTATATTCACAATCTAATAATTTGATTTAGAGAAGTTTTATTCAATAATATATTATAAAGTTTTCAATTAGTAAGTTAGTTTTATACTCACTGGCTAATAATTATATATATATAATTAATTAGAGAAATTTTATTAAATTATAAAATTTCAATTTGTAAATTAATTTAATACTCACCACTAATAATTTTTATATATAATTAGTTAGAAATTTTATTAAATTATAGGTTTTCAATTTGTAAATTAATTTTATACTCACCATCTAATAATTTATTTTATTTAAATTAGAAAAGTTTTTACTTAATTATATATAAGCTTTTATTGTAAATTAATTTTATACTCACTATCTAATAATTTCATTTGCTCATCAGCTAATAATTTAATTGTATATTAAGTTTTATTCAATTATATATTACGAATTTTCAATTTGTAAATTAATTTCATACTCACTGTCTAATATTTTAATTCATTTAAGTAATTAAAGATGTTTTATTAGATTATAAATTATTTTAAAGTTTTTCAATTTTATACTTAACGCCTAAAAATTAACGAGTAATTTAATTTATATATAATTAGAAATGGTTTATTTATAAATTGTTAATAACTGTAATTCATATGTATATAATTTTATCATTAAATATTATAAAAACCATATAGTACCTTGTTTATTTAAATACTTAATTAGCATGGTAAGAGCAGGGTCGATAATAATTATAACTAAAGTTAAAACGGTAATAAAGATTATAAAAAATTTTGACAACATTTTAGGTTGATTTATTTCAAGAGGAAAAGTTAGTAGAACACAAAAGAAAGAGAACAAATAGATTAGCAATTTATAATTTCCTAGCTGTATATCGATGTATTGTGCATCATATATAGTTAAATATATATAATTATTATAAAAAACTCTTTCCAACGATCACCTAAATTTACAAAAATTAACAAAATATAGAAGAAAGATATTCAAAAAAGATCTAAATAAAGCTAGAACATATACAAAATTAACACAAAACGCAAGAGAACAACTGACACAACAATTAACATAACAACAAAACAACAACAGTACAAAAAACACAACAAGAAAACCAAAACTTCAACAACCAGTCCTCAACGGACTTGGTAGAAGAAAACAGCTTGCAAAAGCAAAATAACACATATATACCA
>CAJVPZ010002570.1:0-12225 GCA_910592135.1 Racocetra fulgida | reverse complement strand
TTCGGGTTTATCACATGAATTTTTGATATTTTAGAATTTAATCTAATTAAAATTTAATAAATTCTAAAATATCACAAAATTCACGTGATAAACCTGAATTATTAAAACCGGTTCTAACCTCTATCTGAAAGTTATAGAGTAACCTATAACACAATACAGCAAGCCTGCACCAACACACAGGAGTACCTACTTAAAAAGGTAACGAGAATCGGCAGTATACTAACTAAACTAGGCATTAATGATGAGGCTTAACCTGGGCCAGCATAAGTTTCTCTTTATGATACTACCTGGACAGACTAGCTGAAGATAACCAAGATTAGAAGTAGCACTTGAGGCTATGAGGCCATATCCCAGAAGAGATTACCAAATTTGGAAGCTTAGATATAAGTGATATGAGAGATGCAGAGAATGACGTCATAGGGAAGTGTACCAAAATAGGACTAGTGAAGGATGAAAAAATACCAGGTGAATGCTATCCATAAAGACATATTACTCTGGTAGATTTGGATTGCAGATAATAGATCGGTGGCCAGATAGCGGATGGGGACACCTATTGTGCAAGTGACGGTTTTGGCCAGAGCATAAGTAACCAATAGGATCCGGGTCTGAGCTTAGTGTACTTGATATATGTAAAATATGAAAATGTAGTAATACATGTAATGAAAGTATTAATAATAAATAAAGTCATGGGCAAGATCCCACCTGAATACCAAAAAAAAAAAAATTAAAGCAGTACAAGGTTATGAGCTGGCATAATTGCGACAGTAGTGCAGAATAGAAGACATCAGAGAGTTTAAATAGATAATCTCCTAGTTAGGTTATAACTATTTAAATAGGTAATCAAAAGTTATACATGTAGCTAAATATACTCTTGTTAACCAAGAATATACAGTCTAATAAAAATTCACCTTTTCATGACATTGTAAAAATAAAAATAAAAAAAAAAAAATTTTAGTAAGGGATATGCTATTTATTACATTATTTTTACTATAGATATATGATAAGCTGAATAATTATATTATACATATATGTTGTACTTTAAATAACAATACTGTCTAGATTGCTAATTGAGATAGTCTAAATTAAAATTAGCCAAATCTAATTCTAATGTCTAGGCTAATTAATTTATAATTTTGACCAGATTGTTATCTAGGAAAATTGTCATTTAGGATATAATATATACTGTATTTTTGCATAATAATGCACACCTGTGCGTTATTTTGAGCATCTGTGCGTTATTTTGAGCATCTGTGTGTTATTTTAGAATGCACATGTATGTTATTTTGGATCAATATTGCCAATAATTTAATAAACATGTGCTCTATAATTATATTTATTGTGCAAACTTTTAGGGGTGCATTATTTCAGGACGCACATGTGCATTATTTTGAATCAAATAGACAATTTTTAAAAAAGTGTCAATTTTGAAATAATACACATGTGCGTTATTACATGCAAATATAATAATAATATATAATTAAATATATAAAATATATAAGAGCAGTGTCATATAATTTGATCAGGTCCTTATATATAATTTTAAAATTTTTATCTCCTCCCTCTAAAAAATCACTTGATTTTTGTCATGTCTCTAATATATAAATTATGGGTGAATCTATTTGTCGCCAGCGGTGACAGTATCAGGTTGCAATTAGCCAATTACATCACAGAATCAGGTGTAATGTTTGTATAACCTGAAAATGAAAAAACATTGAAATTTTTCAAAATCTGTTATAGCTCAAAATTTTATCTATAAAACTATCTTTTATATTCTAATAAAAAAAAATCTTTGCAAAATTTTACTATACTACATCTCCTATCCCAACTCTAATTCAACTCTTACTCTGACCCTAATGACAATTAATTTTAATGTTTGTTTTGATTCTATAATACAATCTGGTTGGTCAATTGCAATCTGGTGACTGTTACTATTGGCAACAACTAGATTATTTCATAAATTATATATATTACAGTATAATAAATCTTTAATATTAAGTAACTTTTGATCTACTAGTCCGATTTAGATAATTTAACTATCAAAACATCTTGATAAGATGATTTTAATGAACCCAAAATCACTAAAATTCAATTACAGGATCCTAAGATCATTAAGGTTTTGTACTATTTTATATATAATAAACTAATTTTATTATATATAAACTTATACAAATAATTTTAATAATCTCAGAATCCTGTAATTAGATTTTAGTGATTTTAGATTTATTAGAATCATCTCATCAAGATGAATATTTTGACAGTTAAATTATTTAAAACAGACTAATAGATCAAAAGTTATTTAATTTTTAAAAAATTAAAATTTTTTTAATAATTAATTAAATAGACCAATCAGAATCAAGCTAGAGATGATTACGCCATACATCAGTGATGGCAAATGATCTTCAAATACCCTTCAAATAACCTCAAATAACTTTAAATGACCTAATTTTATTATAAATTTTAACCTGAAATGATCTAGATCATTTGGAAAAAAGGCAAATAACCTCTAATTTGATATCACTACCATACATAAATGGGTAACTACTAAGCAAAAAATATTACGTAATAAATGACACACCTTTAAATAAACAATATTAATTATTTTGAAAAATTATATATTAATTTTTTAGAAAAAATAAGCTAAAATATTTATTTTTTGACAATTTTTTTTTAAAAAATAATAGGCTAATAAAACTTATATAAGTTACTTCTTGTAAATTTTATAATTATATAAAAATAAGTTCTAATTTCTAATATTCTTAACATCAATTTAGTTATTTTGTGTTTCTAAAATATTCTTCTAATTTAAATATCAAATATGCAAAAAAGTTTATTAACCAAAATTTGATTTTGGCAAAACTGCTTAAATATATTTTACTTCTTGATATTTATATCTTGTAACTTTGTTAACAACACACCTACTTGTGTAGTATTGTCTACTTTCAGTATCTTCTATAATGTTTTTTCATAGTTCAGTTTTTTGAAGTTATTGATCAAAAGATTATTAGAAAAAATTGCTAGCTTAAAAAAATTTTTTATTAAATTTGATTAAGTTTTTATTAAGTTATTGTTAAAATTTTAAAAAAAATTTAATTAAAAACAATTTGTTTGGTTTCTACTAACTTAACAAATATAGTAATTCAATTTTTTTTTTATTAAAAAAAAAAGCTAAGCATAAAAAGCATAATTTAATACAATTAGCAAGCGTAATATAGCATGACATCATTAACAGCATCATTTAAACTCTGCGTAATAGAGTTTCTTTTCAATTATTTCTGTATTGTTTGTATTTGTCAGTTGTTTAAATGGATCAGATAGTTGTCGGCCATTCTATTAATCATGATTTGAAGGTTAATAGTCGTAGCATTATTAATTAATAATATATCAATAATAAAGTATTGTCGCTGGTAACGAAATAGTGAAAAATAGAATAGAATTGCTAATTATTTATTAAAATACAATAGAAGTTTCGCTAATAGATCCTTTTACTCGCATACTAAATTTATTTGATTGATTTAATTGGTCAATAGTCACGTCGAATTGACATAAATCAACCAATCAGGCAGATGTCTTCCAGCGGGAAAATCGTTCTAGTGTAATATATCGCTGGAACCACTGGAACTCTGGAAGACTCTGGACATCCAGTGGAGTTCCAGAAGTCTATTGACAACACTGCGTTAACCTATTAGTTAGTATCGGTAATAGTAGCATACTTAAGTGTTGGGAACACAGTGGAAATTCTTCAAAGTCGACATCAATCTCTTCACGCAAAATAAATTACATTCAATATGAATAGGGAGAACAAAGGCATACTAAAGGATGATAGAATGGAGAAATTATTAAAAAAGGCAAAGATATTCCTAGATCAAAGACAAAAATCAAAAGCAAGAATTGCATCGCTTTGGAGTTTTATTGGTGAGCTATTCTCATGGAATGTGGTGTAATTGGCTTACAGTTGCAAGAGTAGTGTTATGTTATTTCTGAAATGACATTTCAATTAATTGGTTGTTTATTTTGCGGATTTGAAGATGTTACGAATGTATTGGATCAAGCTCAATTCTTTCAAGAGCATGCCGAAGATGTATTCGATGTAGTTTATAAGTCATTTATGGGACAAGTCGAGAAAATAAAACGTGAGAATTTAAAACAGATAAAGCCAACCTTAATTTAAGAGAGTATAAATGTATCTAACAAATTTATTGTATATATATAATTGTTTGTTTGGCAGAAAAACCTGATAGACCCATGACATTTTCGTCAAAAGAATTTTTAAATATAAATAAGACTTTGTTGTTATTACGCAAAATATTTTTGTTCTTACCAGACAAAATTAGAGTAGGTTGGCAGCGGAGACAAATAGGTATTATCGATATAACCGATTTCGAGTTTACTAGGTGGCTAGCAGATTTAAATATTTATGTTATTAATTTTTCTTATTATTACTATTATCATTATTATTTAAAAAAAAAAAAAAACAAAAAACCAAAAAAAAAAAGCTGAAATGTTATCCCATCTACTTGATCACGGAAATCATCCGCGTGTTCGGATACAAGGATTTCAACTTTTGTTATTATGGTTAAATGATCAAACTATCGAGTTGCAAGAGTGCATGCATCTTTATTCAAATGCTATTTCGTTAGACTTATTTTTATATGATCAAATACGAAATGGAAGCGACGATTATTATGAAAGGCAAAATGTGTGGCGAAAAAGCAATGTTCCTTTATGGCTTGGACAAGAGTTGATTCGATGTGAGTCTACCAAGCATAATTTATCGCAATTGTTTCTATGATTTAACATCTAAAATTGTTTTATAGCTGATGACCAAGGTCCACTATTTCCGAATCCTCATCCACCTACTTTTAATGATGCTGTACAATTGATACAACTTGATCTAAGTAGTCTTGTCAGACTGGCACATGTCGCCGCAGGTTCAACCCCACCACCAGAAAATTATGATTTTCCTGCAATTGAAAATATCGAGCCTGATAATGGAATAGCAGTCGGGATGGGCATTGATGCTGCTTTTGCTGCTGCGAAATTTCATTTTGATCTCACAAAAAAATATTATTTTGTAAAACTTTTTCCTCAATGTGCTAAAAGTATTGGTTTGCTGGCAGAAAATCAAGGTGAGATCGAATATTTTATTATAGAAATATCTTTTTTTTCAATTATTCTTTTTCATTAATTTCTATTACTTGTTCTTTATATTTATATATGCTGAACAGACTATGGTTTTAAGAAGTGCCCACCAACAATTCTCCGTGCATTAATCACGTTTTTTATCCACCATTGTCTTGATAATCATCATAGCCCATCAGAAAAGATTTCATCATATCCCTCACCTGCCACTCCGATCCTAAAGTCTATTGTACTAGGTCCCGAGAATCGCGAATTTGCGCATGAAATAGTACGCCAAGCTCTCATGTTACCTGCTGGTAGTCCATTATATAAAGATATTGTGAGAGGTGCTGTTCATATTGTTGGTGTCTGGATACTTAGTGGGGTTAGTACAGATAGCATTCAGTTATTGATTTATATTACTTCTACTAATATATTAATAGCTATGAAGAATATGATTAATTGTGTTTGTATTTATTATTATATTTTATTTATATTCACAGGAAGAAGAGAGACCAGCATTCTTACGCAAATCTCCATCACAGGGTCCACTATCTGCTTCTACAATTGGATCTTTTAGTAATCAGATTTCCTCAGTTGACAGTCAGAGTGAGCAACCAAGTACACCAGTTATTACACCTTCATCGGCTACGTCTTTTTCCACAACATATTCGGATGCCAATGTATACCTTCGGAGATATATTCAATTATTAAGTCTCGTTTTCGAAGATCATTCCTTCATGACTCTTAATGGTATGACAAATCTAGAGGTAAAACACTTTTTAACAACCGTGTACGTTTAATGTGATAAAAATTACTTTATAACTTATCCCTTTATAGGTAGATTCGCAAGTTTCAATATATAAGGACGTACTTGCTCTTTATCGATCAATGATTTCGGAGGGGCCTATTGAGTTAGAGGCAGAAACATGGTGAGTTGATTGCCCGGATGTAGAATATTGGTTTTTCCGGCAAGTACTATGTACAGTACATTAAATGTCGGGGATGATGCTCAATTTATAAATATAAACCCTACTAAAATCCACCTATACTTTTTTATTATAAACAAGCCCTAAACCTTAACTACAAAAAAAAAGCTAAAAAAATATCCCTTAAAATTTCATATTAAAATAAGTCAATATTTCAGCATCATCCCCGACATTAAAAATTGATCGGACGAAAACTACTTGAAATTATATGAGCACACCTCAAACCCTGTTCATTAATATAATTTAATATTTTGTTCATGTTTTACAATATTGATTACAGGGAAGTTCTACTTTTGTCACTTTTGGATATTCAAGAAAAAATTATGAATCAGAAGGATAAATATGCTGCAATACCCTCGGTGTCATTGGCAGAAGAACTTGCAGATTACTTAGTCGAAGTTAGTACTTATATACTCACTTGTTGTCTTTTCCTCGGCTTCGCATAACATTATTTCAATATTAGACAGTACTGAATGCCTTTGCGCGGTCAAAAGCTCAACAACCTGACTTATGGCGGGAATTAAGAAACCAAATGAGTTATAGTACAAGATGGTCTCAGACTATCTCCCAATGGGCTGTAAGCATAAATGTCCAATTGTTTCAAAATGGTCAAATTTTTGGACCTTATGTGAAAATTATTAACTTATTGGCAATCTAATCTTAGAAAATCATGCTGCGTCTTACTAAAATAATTTCGAAACACGTATATAATGTTGATCTTGATGCTCTTGAATTAGATCGTCGACTTTCAGAACTTTCTACCTCTGAGCGACACTATCATAGACGTAGACCTTCCAAAAATCGCACACGACATCTTTCTTTGCGAGGAACACACAAACATAAATCTTCTGGTAGTACTTCTTCACGTGAAGAGGTCTTGGGGGCTCTCAATGCCGAATTTTCATTTTCTTTTAATAATAAAAACCCTCCTGATAGTAATAAATCCGGTCGTCGAGCACTGAGTGTGCACCAAGATATGAATTCGTTGGATTCAAGATTATTAAGTGGACAGGCTTTATTTAATGTTGTAAACAGCGGCCCTGCTTCATCAACACATTCTGGTAGTGTTGCATCAGATGAAGATGGTGAAGAGGTCGAAGGTGAAGATGACTTTTTCGATGCTAGTAGCGAGCTTGCATTTGAAGATCCGGCTGAGCCTAAAGTATATTACTTTTAAATGTGGTGTATTTTTTCCATTTGTTGAGTATAACTTATTAATCAGTGATATAAAATGTATAGTCACACCGAACTTCTTCATCTTCGGTGTTTTTCGCGCATCCAAATTTTAGTGGTGAAAAATTATCAATATCTTTGGGTAATTTCAAATGTCCCGATTATTGTAATTTGGAGCCATTGCCATGGAATGGTGAAAGTGCTGTTCTAGTATGGAAAAATATGTTATGTGCACTAGGAAATTTAAATTATATACAGGTAGTTTTAATATATTTAATATTTGGTATTTTTAATATTCACATGTATAGTAAATTTAAGTTTTGTATTTATAATAAGGTTACGTCAAATCATGCAGATGCAATAAAATGTCTCGTAGATATGTTGGAAATGCTAGAATTGGTAATAGCAAAATTTGTAAAATTTTTTATGCACTTTAAAAATATACTAATTGTTGTTTCTTTTTTAGATTCGTAATAACAAATTTGGAAATTTTTCGTTGTCTTTACATTACGATTTTACTCCTTGGTTTTTTCAAGCTTGTGATTTACCCTTGTAGGTAAACAGAAAGTAATCTGTGCTATAAAATGACATGGATTGATATGATTTTGCTCTGATTTTCATTAAATTTTTTGATCTAATAGAGCATTTGCTCCGGGACGCGCATTGGCGTATGCTGGATTATGTAAAATGATGTCTCAACGTCAAGATAAAGACTTTGACGAAGCGTTTTATCCGCATTTTTATCGTGCTTTACTCAAAGAATTTTCAGATCAGGACATTCCAATAACACTTGCCATTGTGAATAATTCTACAAAACTTTTCTCTCGGGGGCTTCCAGGATACAGTATCTTATATCAGAGTTTTATTGAAGCAATTCGGAATATGCTATTAAAGAACGACAAACATATACCCGAACTCGCGAAGCAGAATGCCATTGCAATAATTTGCTTTCTTATTTGTATAGTAAATCAAATGCCGACTGTAAAAGTTCCAATAATATCGTATGAAAATCTCGTTCAGTTTAATAATGTCGATTTGGATGTATCAGAATTAGGTCATTTCGATAGCATGCGATTTTCTGAAGTAAATGACTTTTTCTGAGCTGTATTAGATTTTGTTAATATAATTCTCAAATTACCTTTTTTTTTTTTCTATAGATGAGGTTGCTTTTAGAGGACACTTTAATATCCTCTCTTGCAGATGAAATGTCGATTTATAATTACGAAACACATAATATGATGTTGTATGGAATTTTTACCTTTGCTTTTGATGAACTTACCGCTACACCATGGTTTGTTTTAAACTATATTCTTAGCTTTTGTTATTTTTACTATTATTAAATTATTCACTTTCTGGTAGGCCCGACAAAACCATTGTCAAGGAATGTTTTCAAGCATTATTAGAACAATTATACTGGAGTCACTTGCCAATTGTTAGTGCAGCTACGGATTGTTTGATTTCTTTTGCACAGAATTCTTCTATTTGGTGTGATGAAGATGAGGTAAGATATTTTTTGTATTATTGGACATATTTATATTTGATGTGTGTATTGATTTATAATTATTTTAGATATACATTATGATATTACAAGATGTATTTGCATATCTTATTGGTGCACTCAATGAGCATCTTAATTTGCATAAAACATCAAGTAGAAATGGCCGAGGTAAGGTGTAAACAAACTGTCTTATTTCCTGTTTTTACGAGATTGTTTTCTAAATTTGTTTATATCTATTCTTTAGGATTCATAATAGCAAAGTTATTTTATTGCCTTCTCGAGTGGCTAATGGTCATTCCGACCAATCTTTTTACAGATACAGAATTATGCCAATTAGTATTTGATGTGGTTGACATGGCACTTGAAGCCCCGGGTGTATGTCAATAGAAAAACTTTGTTATTTTTATAATTTGTCAGATAAACCTAATTTCTTGTTTTTTGTTATTTATATTTCACGATAGTCTGATTCGCCAAGAATCTATAGAAAACATTGTACAAATTTATCAAACAAAGGAAGTGGAAAAAATAGAGACCGAGATAGCAATGTGAGATTTAAGAAAGCAGAGAGAAAAGTTGCGTCGGGCTCAACTTTTGATAATGAACAGAATATTCACGTGGTTGGAGTAGAAAATGATATAGAGGATGCTAATTTTGTCAAAGTAATGTATCATTTAATTGTATATTAAAAAATCTGGTGCATATCAATGGATTTGTGGTGGATTATATTAAACTCATATATACATAAACAAAATAAGACTAGAAATGTTTTAACATAATAAACCAGTCCCATAAATCCATTTATGTAAATAGGAATAAAAACTTATTTTTTTTACATTTCAAGGAAGTTGCAGAATATGTGCTATTACATTTAACACACCATTTGGATAACTTTGCACCTCTTCATGGTCCTGCAATGATGAATAGGTAAAAGTTATTGATTTATTTATTCTGTTGGTACAATGTCTAACTTGGAATTTGGAATATATAAGCACTTTAATAGGACCATTAGGATGTGACACCAAAGATGATGAGGCATCTGATAATTACCATTATTTTTCTTTTAATGATACGACAATAATTACTTTAGTTGAAATACCAGGAGATAACGCACCAGGTATTTTAAGATATATGTATACAGTACATGTTTTGTTATAGTATTAGCACCTTTCTCGAATGAATATAATCTGTTTGTATAGTATCGCGAATGATTATACGAGACTTTTCTGGCCGATACGCGTGGGATTCTAGTTTATTTTATAAAGCATCTTTTGATGATAAATATTCTGAGAGAGAAAATGCGCATAAAAATGCTGAAAATATTGACCATATAATTTTGAGACCTGATATCAAAGTTGAGTCAAATAACAAGCCTAAGTCGTATGTTTTTTTTTATATTTTTAAGTATTTACGTTCCACAAAAATTGTATGTTTATATTGATTTCTTTTTTTTTTTTTTTTTTTTTTTTTTTTTTTGCTAGCAATAACTCATCGCCAAAGATAAAATCACGCTATCGATCAGGGAATTTTTCTAACGATAAAAATCGATTGCCTGTATGGACTGAAGCAAGCAGTTCTGAAAATGTAAATATGTTGGATAATCTACTCCAATAGTAAGTTGATTCATTATTATAAAATTTTACCAATTGTATTCAAGCTTATTAACTATTATAATCGCTTTAAATAAAGTATTGACCAACATTCATCATATACAAAAGATGAAGAGGTTTCACCTAGCACATCATTAAATGTTGTAAATGGTTTATCTCAAATTGAAGATCAATTAGACCGGCACATACAGGAAGAAACACTCTATGACAACTCAATAAATGGCCAAGCGTAAGCTCCTAATTTACATTTTATTTTTTTTTGGTTTTGGTTTTTTTTTTTTTTTTGCAGCTAATAGCGTGTTCAATGGGGTTTATTTTTTTTATTAAGAAAATTATGGTATGATAATTTCATCTCCCTTAGAAACAATATCTTTCAAGAACGTGAAAATCGACATGCGGTCAAACGGCGTTCGCGAAATCCACTATATACTCGGTCGACATCCTACTTATCGCTAGGGGCAGATTTTTCACTATCAAAGTCATTTATTCCAGTGCTGCCCCCTGAAGCTGAAAAACCTACAGAACCTTATCAACTTTGTCGATTATTTTTAAGCCATTTTGGATGGCTTGATCCTGAAGCATTGAAAGACGATTCCATCTGCATGTTAAATAAATCATCTAATTTATTTCGTGATATACGCTTTTTAGACAAGAAGCATGCTCGTGAGGTAATTAAGGTTGCACTCTTGTATGTTGGTCCTGGTCAAGAAAACGAAAAAAGTATTTTACATAATACGAATGGTAGCCCTTCATATGATGAATTTGTGGAGAGTCTTGGATGGGAAATCGAGCTTGCGACACATCCTGGATATCTTGGTGGATTAGAACGAAATGCAACCAATGGTCTTACCTCAATTTATTATTGCACTTCGACACTCGAAATAATTTTCCATGATGTAACAAAGATGCCAACCGATTTAACTGATCCTAAGCAACTAAGAAAAGTAATGTTATTATTAGCTTTGCGTCATATTTCATTTCATATGCTAACATTACTTTTTCATTACCAGAAACGTCACATAGGTAATGATCATGTTCACATAGTATTTAACGAGCATAACAGAGATTATCGTAAGACGACTATTGGAGGTGATTTTGGCAACGCACAAATTATTGTTACTCCTTTGCCTAATGGCCTGTTTAGCATAGACATTTATCGCGATAACAAAATCCCTCCATTTGGGCCATTATTGCATGGTATGGTAGTTTCAAAAAATGTGTTAGGGCCTTTGGTACGACAAACAGCGGTTCAAGCATTTCGAAACAGTTTGCGTAATATTCATAGTTCGAATATAACAATGTGTCACAATTCATATATGGAACGTGCATCAGATATTAGTTTAATAACGGGGCGGCATAAAAATCCCAATTGTAATACTTATGAAGCATTTATGTCAAAATTTTTTGTCTCGGATTATGTTCATTAATAGAATTAGTAGAAAATTATAATTATATTAATTTCATTGTAACATTATTTTATAAAACTTAATACATCTTGTAAAGTTTAAATTTTAATGTTTAAATTATTAATATTAAAAATCACTTTGTAATTTTAAAGGTCGAATCAAATTCTTAAATGCTTTAAAATTACGTGTTTGGGGAATGAAGTACAGTTGTTAGCTAAAATTGTTTTAATCTATGTTAAAATTAGGGATCTGCAAATGCTTTGAGCCGAACTAGCATCCCTAGGTGAAAAATTGCTAGACACATGGGGTTGAGTCGATAGAAATCAAGCAAATTTTTTTTAAGTAAATTTTTTTTAAACTTTAAACGACAATAACTTAACAAAAATTTAATCAAATTTAATCAAAATTTTTTTTAAATAAATTCTACGTACAAA
>CAJVPZ010002569.1:0-12227 GCA_910592135.1 Racocetra fulgida | reverse complement strand
GTTACTTTAATAATACTTTAGTATGACCAGATGATCTACAAAAATCAGCCAATCACAATAAAGTTCGCTATGCTATGGGTGCGAGAGTTTGAGTGCGAATCTTGGTTCTTGTAGAAAATGATGCCGAATATACTTATATTCAATCCTAACAATGGTAACGATTACATTATTGCCCTAATATAGTAATACAGTAATAAGCTTTTAATTAAAAATTATATATAAAAATTTTTATAAGTCATGCAACTTTACATAAGTTAAGAAAATTTATTGTCTACTTCGGGAAAAACTGTAATTTTTTATTAACTAAAATTTAGTCTCAATGCTGGCCAAGTTTATCATCATTCCAGCCAGCGTTAAATCTATATATTTGTACTCACAAAGTCATTGTCAGGTAAATCAGCTAAGCATTAAGACTGTAAGAGGCTAATTCAGGTTATTGTTAGATTTTATTTCAATTATTACCAAATCAACTTGGTCGACTTGATCAATCAAGGGTCGACAAAGTCGACTGGAATCGACTTACAACATTACCCCTGCAATCACCACATTCAAAAAAACCGTAAAAGGAAATACATCACAATTACATATCCTCACTTTAGTTTGACAATCTAATCAGATCAGACTTTTAAATAAATAGAAATCAATATCTGCCCAAAATAGCGAAACTTCTTCAAGTTATAAGATACAGACGTACGCGTAAATAAATTTAACTGATACAGTATAATCAAATATTTCACACAATAATATTCTTGAAAATATGAGAAAGGAAGCTCTCCAATATTTTAAGCAAGGCAAATTTCTCAAAGCATTTGAACTTTATGAAGAAATCATCGAAAACCATGTGTATAATGCTGAAGATCTAAAACTTGCCTCAACTTGGTATCTTTCTGGAAAATGTGGATTGGAAAATTTAAGCGAGTTAATAAAGGTACTTCGCAAGAACTCCACGCTGACTTCTTTGGATCTTAGTTTTAATAATCTTGGATCTGAAGGTGGAAAAGCATTAGCAAATGTACTTTGCAAGAACTCCACGCTGACTTCTTTGGGTCTTAGAGAATGTGACATTGGATTAGAAGGTGGAAAAGCATTTGCTAATGCTCTTTGCAAGAACACTACATTGACTTCTTTGTGTCTTAGTTTTAATTCTCTCGGATCTGAAGGTGGAAAAGCATTAGCGTATGCACTTTGCAAGAACAGCACGCTAACTTCTTTGAATCTTTGGCATACTAATCTTGGACCGGAAGGTGCAAAAGCATTAGCAAATGCTCTTTGCAAGAACATCACGCTAACTTCTTTAAATCTTTGGAGTAATAATCTTGGACTTGAAGGAGGAATAGCATTAGCAAATGCTCTTTGCACGAACACTACTCTGACCTCTTTAGATCTTACTGATAATAACCTTGGATCAGAAGAAGGAAGAGCTTTAGCAGATGCTCTTTGCAAGAATACCACGCTGACTTCTTTGAGTCTTTGGGATAATGATCTTGGTTCTGAAGGTGCAAAAGCATTAGCAATTGCACTTTGCAAAAATACCTCACTGACTTCTTTGAATTTTAGTGAAAATGAACTTGGGTTAAAAGAAGGAAAAGCATTTGCAATTGCGCTTCGCAAGAACACTACTTTGACTTCTTTGGATCTTAGTTATAATCATCTTGGATCTGAAGGTGCAAAAGCATTAGCAAGCGCACTTTATGAGAACACCACTCTGACATCTTTGAATATTATTGCAAATGATCTTGGATTAGAAGCAGAAAAAGCGTTAGCAAATACTCTTTGCAATAATATCACGCTGACTTCTTTATGTCTTAGCGAAAATGAATTTGGATCAGAAGGGGGAAAAGAATTAGCAAATGCACTTTGCAAAAACACCACGCTGGCTTTTTTGAGTCTTAGTTTTAATAATCTTGGGTCAGAAAGTGGAAAAGCATTAGCTAATGCACTTTGCATGAACAATACTTTGAAAGATCTGGATCTTGGTTTTAACAATCTTGGATCAGAAGGTGGGAAAGCATTAGCTGATGCACTTTACAAGAACAATTCCCTAACATGTTTGAATCTTGAAGGGAATAAGATTGGATCAGAAGGTGGAAAAGCATTAGCGAATGCACTTTGCGAGAACACCGCATTGACTGAATTGAATCTTGATGAGAATAATATTGAATCAGAAGGTGGAAAAGCATTCGCAGATGCTCTTTACAAGAACACTACACTAACTCAATTGAATCTTTGTGAGAATAATATTGGATCGGAAAGTGGAAAAGCATTAGCGGATGCACTTTGCGAGAACACCGCGTTGACTGAATTGAATCTTGGGAGTAATGAAATTGGATCAGAAGGTGCAAAAGCATTCGCAAATGCATTATACCAGAACACCACCCTGACTTCTTTGGATATTTATCAAAACAATATTGGATCTGAAGGAGGAAAAGCATTGGCGAATGCACTTGACAATAACATCACTCTAACTTCTTTGAATTTTTGGGATAATAATCTTGGATCAGAAGGAGATAAAGCGTTGGCAGATGCACTTTACAAGAACGCTAGATTGAATTTGTACTTTTGATTATAATTCTCTTGGATCAGAAGCAAAAGCTAGCAATGCACTAAGCAAGAACATTATTCTGAAAATTTTTTGAATCTTATTGATTATAATACTAATAAAAAGACGGCGTTTTTTAGGCTGATGCCATAATTAACCCTTAAATTTTAGCACTTTAATAAAATCGTAAAAAACTCATCTTGCTTTCTTCTATAGATTTTATCTTTATCGTAATTATAAAAAAAAAGATTCATACGAATCATTGAACTCTAGATAAGTTTAAACTATAAGGCCCACAGGTTTCTAAATCCAAGATTTATTATAATTTATGGCAATTTAATTTAAGAATTTCAGGCGAAACTAAAATATTTCGCCAAGTCCGATTCCGAAATCCAGGTGATGTTGGTTTCGCCCAGCATGCAAATTTTCGAAAATTCCGCAATTGTTCATAATTTCGAAAAATCCGAAAGAATACTAATGATTAATGATGAGTAGAATCGTTCAATTAGTGACGTAGTAGAACCGTCTTCGAGACTGTGCTAATAATTCATTACGAAACTTTAATCAATGACTTCATAACGTAACTTTTATTCAACTATAATATATTTAATAGTTATATGTAAATGGCATTATTATCGTAATGAAAGTGCCGTACTATTATAAATATGAAAATTTTTTAGAAAGTCGTTAATAACGTGTAAATCTAACATTTAAAAGAATTGTCTTTTATGGTAAAGAATTATCAAAACGCGACTCGAAAGATAGAGTAAATGAATCCACCTTAATGCCAGTCAATTAGAATTTACTAAACAGCAATTTGGCGATAAATATCTGATTTATTTAGATGAAACTAGAACATGATTATGAGGGCAGCGAAACTACCCGATTTTAATAATTACGTACGTACATAAATTAATGGTTTTCGTATTTCTAAATTAATTTATCTGGGAATCGTTACTTGATAGTAAATACTGTATTTATGACTTTGAATGATTTAAATACTCCGGTTTATAAGTTATATCGATATACATTAACAAGTAAATAGCCCTAAACTTATTTGAATTAGTTCAAATATCTTTGATACTTCAATTGCCTTATCTATTTAATTAGCGTGAACAAAATGAAATTGTACAATGATAAATATTCCCGAATAAAATATTTAATAAAAAAAAATTTTACCACATACGTATTTAGAACCATAAAAGTAATGGTAAATTACATCCAACTAGATTGTAGATCATCAAGTGATCACCATTTCTCTATTTATAGGCCATTCAGCTACGTATTTACATAACAATCACTGGCTTTTCTCGTTAATACAAAGTAACTCATGGCATCAAAAATGTTTATGGCCAATATGCCCGAATTAATGGAAAATATTCTCGATAATTTTAAATATGATTTTGGTTCCTTATACTCTTGCGCACTTGTAAGCCGACATTGGTGCAAAATATCAATTCCTATTCTTTGGCAAAATCCGTTTATATTTTGTAAAAATCCATTATTCATCTCTAGATATTTTTCGTCTCTTGGCGACTACGAAAAAATCGTTTTAAAAGAATGTGGAATCACAGAATTTTCAAAAACATTATTTAATTATGCAAGATTTTTAAAGGAATTCGATGCCTATTGTATAAGGAATGGGGTTGAGAAGTGGCTCGATTTCCAGTTTTGTTCGAGACCATACAACCATTCATTGATATATAAGATATTTAATTTATTATTTAAATTATTTATCGAGAGTGATGCCATTTTGTACCGATTCGACTTATATTTTTCTGAAATTGAAATTATGCCAGAGATCTTTTACTCATTAGGACGAAATGAACAATTTTTCTCTGAACTTCGAGAATTATCATTGGGTTTAGCATCTGACTTTGGCATGGAAAATGCTGCTACATTAATGAGAATTTTGGCAAAAAATACTAGGAAAATTAGATTTTTGAGAATTGACGAATTTTATTCCGATCATGAACCACAATTTTATCATGCACTTATATGCATTATTAATTCGCAAGAACAGATTAAGGATTTCATGTTATGCGGTGTTACGGAAATGCCTTCAGAATTCCATGGTATCATTTCGGCTTTAGAGAGTCAAAAACAATCATTACAAGAAGTTGCAATAGAATGGTGTGATTATAGTGCGGAGTTAAAGGTGCTAATGAAGTGTGAAAATTTAAAAATTCTTTGTATCAGTTTTTGCACCTCTAGACTGTTGAAAATGTTAGATTATAAACTCAGCACTTTAGAGATAATTAATGATCAGATTGATGCGTCGAACATAGTGTTAATTTTAGAAAAATCTGGCACATTACTACAAAAATTAAAACTCGAAACGGATGAAGAATTTGTACAAATTCGGGAAGAATCATTATTATTAGAAGCTATTAAGTCCTTCTGTCCAAATATTACATATCTCAGTATTTCGTGTATTGAGTTTTCCACAAAACTCCTAGAGCTTATTGGTAATTTACAAAAACTTCAATTTCTCACGCTATGGCATTTATGGTATATTGATGACATACCAGAAGAACGAGTCATACAGTTTGCAGAAGCATTACCATTAACATTGCAATATCTTGACTTAAGAGAATCTTTAAATTCATATATTGATGTTTTGCTCAATCATTGCAATGCACCTTTAAAAAAACTGTTAATTGATAATGAACTTGGTAATAAGAAAAATGCTAAAGCACTAATAGAGTTCTGCATACGAAAAAGAACTTTAAAATATGTAGGCATACCCGCCAAACCAAAGTTGGATGATAATATGAAATATGGAGTGGAAGAATATGTTACATTGTCACCATATTATCATATTTCTGTATAATTCCTATAATTTTTTTTTTTATTAATTTTTCTATTCCTATCATTTTGAATTTATAAATAAAGCATCAATATAATAGAATTTTTTGAAAATTAATGATAAACATTGAAGAGGAAGCTTATAAAATACTGATATCAAGTAAATAAGTTTTTTGTCATCTCAATGTCGACCTAGATTTTATTGCAATTAAATTTTATTATCAATATCAATGTCTAAGATACCCATATAAAAAAGAGGGATGAAATTTTTTCCCCTATAATTACAAGGAAATTTTATACGCGCTTGGTAAAGTTGACACGATCTAACAGTACATGTATCATCACACATATATGGAAAATGGTGCGGTTAAAATTTTTGAAAATTTTTACTTATTTATTTCGCAATTATTATAAAAGTTAAATTAAATTGACTCACTATCAGTAGTTAAAACCTTTTCAAATTTTATGGTAGTTTAAAATTGCGTCGTAATGTATTTAAGTTTAATACATAGCTTAATTAAATGCTTGAATTAATGAGATTCTTTATGTATTAAATTAACACAAATCAAATAAAGTCAAACAGTAAATACTCATGAGATTTTGCTTATTAGAATAACAAAAGGTTTATATGCACCACCAAATTAACACAAATAAATGAAATTTAATAGTGTTTGTTAAGTTATATATATTAGATTAATAAATGTCCTTTATATTACACTAAATTAATACGAATAAAATGAAATTAAGCAGTAAATATTCATGGTTTGTTTTAATACTTAAATCAGCAAATGCCTTTTATACTCATGTACTAAATTAATGCGAATAAAATAGAACTAAATAGTAAGTATTCATGAAGTTAACTTATTTTAGTTGCCTGAATAAATAAATGTTCTTTATACAGCCAGACCTCGATATAATTACCGGGTTGTTAACAAAAATTCAATGTGACTAAGGTGATAGTGCCTTATTTTCTTATACTTTATAATAATTGGCAAAACGAAAATAGAATTTTTTTATAATTTGTGACTATATCAAGAGTGACATATCGAGGCCTGACTGTATCACACACTAAAAATGCTTAGATTAACAAAAGTTCTTAACTAAACCAACGCGACCAAATGGAATGAAATAGTAATACTGAAATATTAGGTGCCTGATTTCGAATAAAATTAGTGACATATTTGTTTCAAAATAAGCGATTGATAAATTCTATTTTTTTTATAATAATAAATCATTTAAAAAAATATCCTTATTTCATTGTCTTATTTCGTAATTATAAAACAGAAATAAAAGTTTTCATACAAAAGGCGTATTACTATGCTAATTTTATTATTTGATCAGAAGCACTTAACGATAGTCTTTCACAGCATAATGCACAAACCGTATAAAATAGAATTTATGTGAACAAAATAACTCAAAAATAGACGATACAAGTAGAACTGTGAGTAAAAACATGATATAGCTTGTACACATTGCAAGATGTACGTACAAATATAGAAAAATAGTCATAATAAAATTACTCTAAATGAACACAAAAATTATTAAATGATTACATTATTTAAGATTCTCAGTTTTCGTTTTACTTGGTCCATATAACATTTAATCGAATTTGAAATTCTGATAGAACTCTCCTCTAATTCTTCAATAGACATTTTTTTCTAGTTTTCATTGGATAGTACATGAGGAAGGGTTATCTAATCAGATGCCCAGAATTGTACACACCACATTTCTCGCCATTACTGCATTAAACCATACTGTGAGTACTTTTTACTCCCTTTCTGGTAAATATGGGTACATATTACCTAATCATATGATGCATGTAAAAATGAATATCCAATCAAAAGCATGAATTTGTACAGAAATACTTACCGTATTTACGCGAAATAACGCGCAGGGGCGTTATTTAGAATAATGGCCCGAATTAAGTTTAATTTAGGCCAAAATTTGTAATTTCACCCCTGCGTGTTATTTCACGTAAATATGGTAACACGCTATTAAACATACTCTACGTACTTCGTACTCCGTTGGGTACAAGTATATACGCACATTTTTGGTGTCAGAATTTTGTAACATAATTCGTTGTTGTTTATTTTGAGATCGATATATCTCTTATGCTTCAATTGTGCGATGCTTCTCAATACTCATTCCAGCTTGAACGTCAACGTTAGCATCGCTTAATTTATGAGTTGTATACAGTGTTCTGCTTTTCTCCATAAGTAAATCGAAAATTTCTTTCATTTGTAATTTCTTTTTTCCATGTATGTCATTTGCTATTGCAAATATAAAAGTTGCACTTCGATATGCCCAAAAGATTGCTTGCATAAATGAACCATCTTGATCATACTCATCGTTATATACAGATTTAGTTGCTATACCTGAATGATCAACAATATGTAGACCTGGTACATCACGTACGTTGAATTGTACAATAACACTTGTTGATATCATTGTTTTTTTTTATCCTTCAGTAGTGCAGTCATTGAGGTGAGAGAACAAGTCACTTTCATAAACCCAGATAGTTATCACGGTTCAAATGTTTATCATTATCTAGATTTAAAAAGTTTTTAAAAATTAAAAATTTAAAATTATGTTATATCTAAAAATAGTTATTAAGCGGATGAAGAAAAATTTTCTCACCTGCATCAATTAGCTGTAAAAATAAATGTCAGCAATTGGTTTAAATTTACCCGGTTCATCAGATGATATAATTTGGTTTGATCTTGGGCTTCCTCATGAGCACGCCAATAATGGAAGTATCCACCTTGATGTGGTTTTCATGAGCAATAAATAAATCATATCCTCCATCTTCACGTGTTATTAAATCTTTTAGCTTCAGTTTATGATAAGTGCTTCACATCTTGCTGTAATACATTCGATCAAAGTGATAGCAGATAAAATTCACAATCTGATTGTTTTGAACTTCATAATGCAGCAATTAGATAAATTACTGTTAAGTTTACTGATCAATGATTGGTAATCACGAATTTTTTTCTGCCATCACTTTATTATATAAGAACGCACTCAAGAAATCTGTCCCCCCAAAAAAAAATCCTCATGAAACACTAATTTTAAATCAGCTTAATGCGAACAGATCCAAGTGATGATCGACTAAACTTGGCAAAAATCTCATGCTATGATTTCTAAAGAAATACTCGATATAAAAACTCCCTTCTAATTATCATGTGAAAGTTGCAGATGGTTAATGTTTCATTTTTCTTCTGTCAAAGGATCTGCACCTTTATATGTAGATAACTTCTCTAACTCCATTCGACCATCAAGGCTTCACGAAATTTTTGAAATTCCAAATCGTTATGGGATGTTAATAGATTCATATTTGAATGTCATCACGTATAGAGTCGAAAAAAATATTCAGTATTATTTCGGGGTTTGCTTAAATGACAAATTCGAAAAAAAGCTTGTGGCTGCTATTTTGGCTTGTAAAACTTCAAAATCAACTTCGGACGTAGTATCAATTTTATTGTCACGTGATGCTCTGAAACAAATGTTGTTCCTTTGTTCATATTTGAGTTAAAGTTTAGGTAAAGGTTAGGAAGGGGGAATAGTCTAGCAAAATTGCCAAGAAAATGTTTTTGCTAGAAACTCTAAAAATGGTCTACAAAGCGAACGTTTGTTTTGAAATTTTTTTACGTTACACACCTGATCTTGATTTTTAATTGGCTGATAGACATCGGAAAATTAAAATCACCATTTGGCCCATACATTTGTGTTTTGTGAATTATTAAAGATTTTCAATCGAAGGTTTTTCAGTGGTTAAGACACTTTTAATAAACAAGCATGCAGGGTAAATTAATGATACCCAAGCTTATCGGCGATAATCCGTACTGCAGTACTGCCATTTGATCGGTGCTTACACGACCGATCAGGATTACCCATTGATCATTGCTGACTATAACCAATAAACGAAGGTTTTATAACCACCCCAGCATCATCACTCTAAAAAATTTCAAGATCAGGTGTAATTTAAAGGAAACACGAAAGATCAAACCAAATCAAAAAACTGTTTATATCTCAATATTTTACCTATGAAACTGCCTTTTCGCACTAATTAAAAGAGTTCCTTACGAAATTTTGGTATTAGAAAAGCTCTTTCTAGCCTAACTTAATAGCAAAACCTAATCCTACCTTAAGCAATGAAATTTTTTTAGCGAAATTTTTAGGGTGGTAACGCTAGGATCTTAGATTTTACCATGGTTTGGCCCCTAGATACAAATTACAAAATTTTATTTCTCTTTAATGTCATTTATGGTAGTCGAAACAAAATATCAATATAATATAAAAAACACCAACATGTTGTGTATCTCTATTTTGACTTCAATTCATTTTCTCTTCTCGGACAACTACAATATATCTAAGTTGTTAATCTAAACATATAAAAAAACACAAATGCAAAAAAAATGACAACTATTGCTATTTTCTCCTGATCAAGTATATAGCGAGTTTTATTACCTTCAATTATTGGCTTCGACCCTATGTGATAACATTGTTCACAGCGTTCACATGTTGCGTTTGGAACTAATTTACCATTCACTACTGGCTTATTTCGGGGGGTTTTTTTTTCTTTCTTTCTTTCAAGCCCATCCCGTAATGTAATATCATTCTTTTTTAAGTAAAAGGATTTTTCACTAATGGTACTCTGGTCTTCCTAGGGATGGATCAGTCCTGGAAAGACCGAATAAGGACCAGTTTTTTTAACCGGTCTTACGGTTATTCGGTCCTCGGTCCTAAAACCAGTTCGGA
Source organism: Racocetra fulgida (assembly GCA_910592135.1). Taxonomy (NCBI): domain Eukaryota; kingdom Fungi; phylum Glomeromycota; class Glomeromycetes; order Diversisporales; family Gigasporaceae; genus Racocetra; species Racocetra fulgida. The sequence continues at coordinate 2,122 of CAJVPZ010002569.1, read as the reverse complement.
TCTGATCTTTATGAATAATTAAAAATTCATTAGAAATATGTGTTGTTACGTAATCGCTTATTTTTGATTGCCGGTGTCAAGTGGTTAAGAGGTTTAAATTAGTAAGGCCGTTTTTGGGACCGAGACTGGACTGAAAAACATTAATGGGCCGGCCTTATTAGAGACTGGACTGGACCATCACTAAGTCTTCTTATGATTTATATGGCGATCAGATTCTTTCCACTAAATAATATAGATCAACCTGTAGTAATTCGTAATTGTTCAATCTCTATGTATGATTTTTTGCGCTTTAACCACATTAGTAGGAATTCTTCAATTATATAATTCAATAACGATAATGAAGGGTAAAGATGCCGCTTCTGGACTTACAATTCTTAGTTGATATTTCTTCTTGTTTATATTATGAAGGACAACTGCCGGATACCTGTTCGCATTCGATGGATAAGCTTTCTTTCTATATTATTAATCATTTCACCATTCCATTGGGAATCGTTGTAGGGTAGATTGGATATTTTGACCTTATTGTTTATATCCTTTTGTATTTCAAATATATTTGCACGTAGGATATATATGTTTTTTCTTATATTGTGATGAGGGTTACTTATCATCTGCGCTATTGTTCTTAAGCAGCTTCTCTTTGAGTAATATTATTCACAGTGCTTATGATTTTTGATTCCCACGTTCGCGTTGGGTAGCTATGAGATCGAAGACGAAGAAACTACTATTATATACGCGTCTCTAGATGGCAAGAGTAATTATAAAAAGACACTTGAACATTTTAATCTTTTATTAAAAGCAAATCTTCCTGAATTATTAAGGGAACGTGGATTAATTTATCAAAGATGAACAGATATGAAGAGTCACTTACTGATTTAGATCAATAAATCAAACTGCATGATGCCAAGATATTGTATTATCGTGGATTAACATATTGATATATGAAGAATCACTCTGATTTAAAGAATTCATTAGAAATTGACCAAGATAATGCTGTAATTTTAATTATATGGGTAAATATGAAGAATCACTCGCAGAACTAAGCAAATCAAACCGATAATGTCGCAATATTACGCAATCGTATATTGACATATGATAAGATGGATAAATATGAAGAATCACTTGTAAATTTAAATAAAATATTAGAAATTAGACAAGATGAGGAAATACTTTTATGATATTAGATTAAAATATAAAAGGATGGGCAAATATGAAAGAATCACTTAATTTTTTCGATAAATATTTTGTGTTTACTTCTACTGATGCTGCATATCAATATATGGACAGATATACAGAATCGCGGGTCTGATTGGACACCGATATATCGTCTCTAATTGGATGAAATGTATCGTGCCATGTCACCAAAAAATTATTATACAGAAGCATAACTTTATCTAACTCTATATCAAAAAATTTCTTTAAAAATATTTAAAGAAAGCAAAACCTTAGAATTTAAATTATTTTTATTTACCTTTTTGATAGTAAATTTTATAATTTAGCCCATTTTATTTACGAGTTCTTTTTGATATTAAATTTAGAATTTAAACCTATTTTATTTACGAGTTCTTTCTGATAGTAAAAGGTACAACAATCGAGCATACAATTTAAACTTAAATAAATAAATAATAAACAATAAATATTCCAATTCAAATATTAGAAAGATTTTATTCTATATGTTATTTTTAAGAGAATGAAGCTTTATTGGAGGTCAGCGTTTACTTTCTAATAACTTATTATTAATTCGTTATTAAACTTTACGCCTGTAGAAATCTTGTGTGAATTTTTTTTGGAGAATTTGCATATAAGGCCCGAAAATGAAAATAATTATAAATGGGGCCCAAAGTGAAAATAATTATATATAAGGGCACAAATTTCCAAATTTTGAAAAATATTACAATCAAGAGTTCAAATTTATTTTAACTAATTAGATGCAAGTTTTTAACATTTAAAATTATAATAGATGCAATTTTCTTTCAATAGTTAAAAAACGTATTACTTTTAATCAGTATTGCATTTATTCTCTTAGCGTCTTGAATGATAGAGGTCTGATCAACAGGAGGAAACGTACCCGATCCAAAGTGAATCCCACACATGGTGTGATAAATTAAAACTAATATAAATAATT
>CAJVPZ010002568.1:0-12227 GCA_910592135.1 Racocetra fulgida | reverse complement strand
CAAGAAAAGGAAAAGACAAAAGAAGATAAGAACCAAAAACTGTGGATAAAAAATTTTTGGATTTAACAATACCAAAAACCAAGGAATTAAATAACAAAAAAATTTAATTAGCTATGACTAGAAGATTATCGATAAATGCAGAAAAACAATCACAAGCAACAATGTGATTGTCAAAATAGAAAAAAGACAAACAATTAAACAAACAATAGCTAATTTTAGACAAATTAACATATGAAGTTCAGAGACTTCACATTTTTAAAAAGAGAAAATAAACAAAGAATTGTTATCAATAGAACATTGTAGAAATTTTTGTTTTTAGAATTTGTATCAATATAACTTTATAGAAATTTGTATTTTTAGAAACCTCTATAACCTCTAGAAAAGTATGCTTTATTAGCCAAAATAGAAAGTAAATAGAGCTATATGGTTATATTGCAATTTAGTAAACAAAATTTTGTTTGCTATTTTTAAAAGACAAAGACTCACCATATAGAGAACACAAGAAAACAGCATGTGTTGATCGAATTTTGCATATGGGCGATACAACAAGACAGCATAGGTTGAATGGTTTTATAATACAGTTTTAACTAAGAAGTGCAAACAAAATTTTTAACAGATATATAAGAGATTTGAAATTGTCTTTCTTCACTTTAATTCTGTCAACATCTCTTCTTCTAACAATTACAACAAACTAACTAAATCTCTCTAACAAAATATTTCTATCTAATAACTTGCCCTCTTGGATTGCCTCTCAACTTTACTACAAGGCCTGTGAACTGCAGAATTTAAGTAAACAACTGCAGTATACTAGAACTATTCTGTGTGATACCTCAAGTACCAACTTTATTCTAAATTTAAATTAATTATATACAGCACCTACAAACAACCATGATTCACTTGGACATATTAAGGCTGAATTAATTTGCACGATCTCTAGTGAAATTCATCCTATTACTGTATCTGCAACTATAACTATCCTGTGGAAACAATGTTTCAAAAAGGTTCTTGAAGCATATGACAATGTTACTAATAAGAAAAATTACAACAGAGAGCAAGCTCTTGCATATGGTTATTATCTAGGAGCTTTACTAATTGATAACTCCTATTCTCAGCACAAAATTAAAATAAACTAGCTACGAGCTTAGAAAAGGACTTATCGCTTATTCAATGCTATTAGATTTGAACAAATTTATCACATCCAGACTATTATTTTCAAAACTATTGGTAAACTGAGTGAAATATATTTTAATCAGCTTATTGATTTTTGTAGATAATACAAAAGTTAAAGGATTTTTATAGAATAAAAATCTTAAAGGGAGGAATATGTTACAAAGTAGATTTTAGTGTAGCATTTTGTATAAAATTTGTTATTTTTAGCTTAGTATTATTCATTATTATATATATTATTAGTTAGTTAATTCTTAGTTATACTGTATAATATTAGGTATATTAACTAGTATGTTAACTGGTATATTAACTGGGTTGTTAAATAGGTCATTAACTGGGTTGTTAAAAGGATCGTTAACTGAGTTGTTAAAAGGGTCGTTAACTGGGTCATTAACTAAATTGTTAACTAGGTCATTAACTAGATCATTTACTAATAGTCCAAAAGATATAAAAACTCTGCATTTTTTTCCAAGGCAGAGCAAACTATCTTCTTACTAGTTTTAATTTCTTGTTATTTATGTTTATTTTCTTGGAAGTGTAATCATTGCCTACCTTCTTTTTATTGTGTTTAATAAAGTTTTTATTGTATTTTTATTGTATATTTAAAGTTGAGCTATCGGCTCTTCTTTCTTCTTTGAGTATTTATTTTTGGTATATTGAGTTGAGCCATTGCCTCTTCTCCTTTTTTTTAAGTATTTTATTGTGTTTTAGAATTAGAGCCATTACCTCTTTTCTTTATCTTTGGTTTATTGTTTTACTTTAAAGCCTCTTTTAGTTTTCTTTTTTATTTTATTCTTCTCTTATTTGCAAACACATTCCTTAACTCTCTTACATGTTGAGTCAAGTAGTATAGCTTTACTAAGACTCTGTATTGCTATATTTCAGTATCTTTTAGTTTAGATAAGAACTTATTTGCATAGTCTATTGATCACTTTTCTAAGCAAATACTTTATAAGTTGGGTATAAAGATATTAATACTGTCTAAATTGAAAATACAAGAATATTAATACTATTCTGTCTCAAAGAACTTATTTGTGTAATTTTTATAACTACAGTCTTTTATAACACTGCAATTACACATAATATCTATCTTTCATAGTTAAGTTTTTTTCTAAAAATTCTTATTTTAGCATCATATTTGTATTTATAATTATCTATAAAGCTTTGTATTCAATTATGACTCTCTAAAGTTATAAAAATAAATTAAATAATTTGCCTTCAGACTGACTTGAACTTTTAATCTTGTTTGTAAAAGTTTGAAAGCTTAATTAATAAACTATAGAACCTAAATCCAATCAACTATCTGTATTAAGTAAAGTTTATTTAGAAATCAAAATATATATTTTAAAAATTTTATATATAGTAAATCAGATAATTTTTTATCAATTGACTTTTGATTTTTATATTTAATAAATATAAATATTAAAAAAATTTTAAAGAAACTTTAATTTCTTTATTAAATATAATATACAAAAATATATTAATAAAAAATTATCTAATTTGAATAAAACATTCCAAATACAGTCAAACCCCTCTATAGTTACATCTTCAGAATACAAAAAACTATGATTATAAAGAGGTGTGACTAATATAAAGGTATTTTCTATATAGTTATAAATAATTGATAAAAATAAATTAGTAATTATATCAATTTTGCGACTATAGAGGAGGTGACTATAGAGAGGATTAACTGTATATATACTTTAATTTTTTAAGTAACTTTTATTTAATAAAGTAGAATATTTATAGAATAAATAGATAATATAAAAAAATAAGCTTTGTTAGGGTTCCAATTATTTGCCTGACATTTATTTGCCCAACAATTACTTTCTCAACAACCATTTGCCTAACAATTACTTGCCTGACATCTTCATTTGCCTGACAATCATTTGGCTGACACTTTTTTTATTTATAATCATTTTCTTAACATTTTAAAGGTATAGGGCAAATGATTGTCAGGCAAATGAAGATGTCGGGCAAGTAATTGTCAGGCAAATCATTGTGAAAAAGTAATTGTCAGGCAAATAAATGTCGACAAATAATTGAGACCCGCTTTGTTAATAATTGTTACCAATTAAAATAAAATCTAATTAAAATGAAATTGGAGACCTCTCATGCTCACTCTTAGAGCCTATGAAACCTACATATACTCATTTATTAATAAATCTAACTCTAAACCCTACCTCTAATGCTAAAAAGATCTCTAAAAATATCACTTAAAAAATTTTAAATTTTTCTTAAAAAACAGAAAAATTTCGTTTTGATCAAATTTCATTTTAATCTGTAACATTAATTAATAATTATTAATTTTTTAATAGTTGAGTTGTGGAGTTTATAAAGTTTGCTTACCTATTCTATAGAACATCTATAAAATAGATTGATTTACTTAGTAAAATTTAACTTTAATACTAAGTGATTACTAATGATCATATAAGTAACTTATTTTTAGACAAAAGAGGTTTTTACATTTTCTTCTAAAAAAGAAAAGTAGCTTATTTTTAAAGCAGCTTATTTTTAGAAATATATAGTATTTAAATAGATGACAAAAGAAAAATATTGTAAAGCACCTAAAATATATAACATGTAGAAGTACCAAATAATAATAATAAAATCTCAAAAAAAACCTAAAATAGTAGATAAACATTAGAAAAAAAATACAAGATAAATAGTATATAAAAGTAAGAAAAATTATTAAAAAACAAATGTAAACAGAACAAAATATTTAATATTTACACAAACAAAAATTTGTGCCAGGTTTTGTCGATTACTAAGACACCAAAATTTTTAAAAATTCATTAATGTTAAGGTTAGCTTTTAGAATAAGGTTAGAGATTAGGTGATTATATCATAAAATTGTTCAAGAAAAACTTTTTGTTAAGCACTAAAGATGGTTTTTTTATGCAGCTTTTTGAGAAATAAGAGATTTTTAACAAAACGAACGTTTGTTTTGTTGAAGTATTCTGATTGTGTTACGTTACACCTGATCCTTGAAATCATGAGATCTGCGCCACATGATCGACAAAACCTGGCACAGATTTTTTGTTTGCAATATTTACTAACTAAATTGGCCTTCAAAGCTAGACCGAAAGTAATCTGTAGCTCGAGACTTGACATAAAGGCATCTGTAATTCATTGTTGTTCGGAGCATAGCGACTGGCTATTAGTTTTTTACACAAGGTGATACAAAAGTTATATTTTTGATTTTTTAATTGTTATATTTTTGATGAATAATTAGTCACAAGTGCGGGAAGATAGATTAGCGGAGAAACAAAAATTCAGCAGATCGGCCCGAATTATGGGTCAGATTTAGGCGGGCAATAAGAAATAACAACAACTAACTGTATTACACCAAAATTATCATCTGGGCAGCTTTACTTAGTAAGTGGGCTATCGCTATGGTTTCATTAGTAAAATTTTGAGTGGTCTTGGGCAAAATTAATCAACGCCGGTGCATTCCGACCCATAATTCGGGTCGATCTGCTGAATTTTTGTTTCTCCGCTAATCTATCCAGTGCGGGACGGACAAAAAATTCCAACTTACTGATGTAATTTTAGTGTAACAAAAAAATGCATTTGTGTAATAAGATGATTATCATATGATATGCTCCGGACTCATAATGTCGTGCATTTTCCTAGTGTAATAGATCATCAGTTTGAAAACGAGGTCTGTTCGCGATGTTCAAAATACATAAATACTTCAATCGCAAATATAGTGATTGGAACGTAGTCGGGTTTTTAAATGAATGTGGTTTAGAACCCTTTCAGAAAAAAATAGATGCATACATTAAAAGCCTTGAAAAGATTGATAGTGAAAAAGGAAGGAGACAAAAAAAAGCACGTCTGCTTCTTGACAGGTATCGGAAGGCACGTAAAACTTTCATAAGTAAAACTTTCATAGGTATAGGCTAAAATAGTGGCGTGACGATCGTAGGCCTTCTCGGCCTTTCGTCATTCAAGGCTTTTCGCCGAGCCACAAAACCAGTGTTAGAGCACAAGTGACCTTCTCGGTTACTTGCCGTTCAAGGCTTCTCGCCAATCTAACACTGGACCCATTGGGGTTAGGTGACCTTCTCGGTTACCTGACGCTCAAATGGGATAAAAATTGAAGTATGGGCAGGAGTTTTACTAATTTCCCCAAATTTTATATACTAGAGTCCTAAGCCAGACTTTAAAATCGCAAAATCTTAGGAAAGGGAACGTGCACGCAAACAAGTACATCTACACCAGCCAATAAACGGTGTGTAAAGGGATCAATTAACACTATTTACGGAATAATTAATGGAGGAAAGGTTGGGACAATTAGCGAACAAGAAAATTCACCACTTAGAAGGTCACCAAGAATAAAAAAAGTGAATTGCGACAAAAAGCCAAATAGAGCAAGCAAACTCATGGAGGTATATAAAATGCTGTTAGTCAATATTTTCTGTTTCAACTATCTCTAATTTTCAATATCTAGGTTTACGATGAAGATGACGATGAGATCGACGAGGATGACGATGAGATCGACGAAGATGACGATGAGATCGACGAAGATGATGATGAGACCAACAAAGATGACGACGATGAGATCGATGAAGACGACGACGAAGATAACTACGAAGATGTTGACGAAGATGACTACGAAAATAATGACGGGAACGAAAAGACTAGGGAGAGAAAAAAATTAGAGAAAAAATTGTTTGAAGGTTTAAGTTGAGGTTTGAAGCGATAAGTATGGACGACAAATGGAGGCTTCCTTCAGACAGATTCGTAGAAGACGTTTTGTATAATTGGGCGGTGACTCAACGTTCCGAAACGTAAATATACTACATTTAACACATTGATTATATGGAGCCTTTGCGGTAGAAAGGGCCGATACTGGAATATATATAATTTTGAAATACAGTCTACCCCCTCTATAGTCACCTCCTCTATAGTCACAAAATAAATATAATCACGGTTTTATTTTTACCAACCTTTTTTATATTATTTATACCTCTATATAGGCACAATTGCCTTATAGTCACTATTACATTTTTTTGCTAACCAATTATATAAGGATTAATATATTTGTAACCAGAGGTTACAGATAAATTTTTTGTAACCGTTATATTAAAATTTGAAGATCAGGTGTAACGTAAGAATCAAAACAATATTTTTTCTTTGAAGTTAGAGTCAGGGTTAGCCCGAGATTAAGGTCAGGGCAGAGCATAGTTTATACCAAAATTTTGCAAGGAATTTTTTTTTGTTAGAACGCGAAGGATAGTTTCATAAGCAAACTTTTGAGTTATTTGCGATTTCTTTAAAAAAACTAGTATTTGTTTTGATTTTACGTTACACCTGATCTTGAAATTTGATTGTCTTTACAGGTTGCGGTTACAATAACCAGGGTTACAAATATATTAATCCATTATATAATACCCATATAAAATTACTCTCTATAAAATCACAATATAAATAAAACAAATCAGATAAGTTTTATTCTATTTTACCTTTTATTCAATTTATTAGTGTAACAATTCTAATGCATCTTTAATTTTTGTAGATTAGCCAGATCTAGTATTTGTACATATGCATGCATGACATAACTACTTTCGGTTGTTATAATTTTTCAAACAGAGCAGAGCAAAAAAAAAACAAGAGCACAAGCATAGCTCAGAAAAATTTTAGAAGGAATAAATGATCAAACTTGCACAATATTTGATTTTCTCGCCCCAGGTTTGTAAGCTTGTTCTTTAGAAAAATTGGTATTTTGTTTTTTTTTTGTTGAATTTTACTGGGCTGATAAAATGATAATCAATAATAAAATAAAAAACTGAAAAACTTCAACAAAGATAATTTAATGGTCATTTCTAAATCTATCTTTGATCATCAGAATATACATATGTAGTTGATATTTTCTATTCTTTATACATATTAAAATACTATATATACTATATACAAATAATCCAAAGGCAAAATCTGAAAGTTGATTAGATTATGCAGCTTAGAATTATGATCGCATATGATTATCAAGTGACAAATTTGCAACTAATTAATAAAATACTAGATTATCACTCTTTGTGATGTCAAGTAAATAGCATGTAGAAAATTATTATAAAAATTTGGATTATACAGTATAGATATCAAAAAACTCAAATATGTAATGATTACATTAAAAAGCATTGCATATATATTTATATCAGAATGCTTTGGTCTAACATTAAAAATTAAATTTGATTTGATAAATATAGTAAAACTAAAGCAGAGATCACAATTGTTCTAGCACTACTGCTACTAAAAAATTTCACTAAAAAAATTTCACTGCTAGATTAGAGTTAGGTTTTGCTATTAATTTAGGTTAGCAATAGTTTTTTTAATACCAAAATTTTGCAAGAAAATTTTTTGTTAATGCATAAAAGGTAGTTTCATAGATAAAATATTGAGTTATAATCTAATCTTTTAGTTTGTTTTGATTTGTTGCATTTCTTCTACGCAGCATCTAATTTTGAAATCTGATTGTCCAGCGAAATTTAATCACATCAGGAGTCTAAACACTTTTGCAGTAACGTGATCAGTCCAATGCAAAAAAAAACATGTATTCAATAAGAAAAAAAGAAAAAATACTAACAAAACATGTTGAGAATGAAAATTTACATTCAGAAATGATCTTTCAAGACATATAACTACAATTCTTAACCAGAAACATAATATAAAGCCAAAAATGCTTATCCAAATATGCAATATCATATTGTAAAAGTATCTAGACTCCTGGTGTGCTTGCGAAATTTTTAAGTTGGTAATGCTAGGACAGTACTATAAGCAAGTTGAGTTTGTATAGTTTAATGCAGACTAGTAGCTTCTAATCTGCATAATGCAACCTACTGTAGTTATAAACATAATCATGTGATATTTATATTTAGTACTATCACTAATATGAAAATTGTTAATTTTTTTAGAAGAAAGGCTGGATCGTAAATTGAGGTCAGCTAGAGCTGAATTGGTGATAGCTAGTATGGAATTAAAATTGCATTTTTTTGTGATTTTTTATAGTATTTATTATTAAAACATAATTAATATATATGAAATATTATTTAGAATAATATTGATTATGCAGGATTGGTCCTGTTTTTGTTATGACTTACCATTTTCTTGATCTGTTAATTTTTGTTAAACTTGACCAATTATTTCATTCATGTTAAAGTAAAGCATGCATTGATACATAATTATTAATAATGGTAATTTGCTACTCAGTGAAGAATTTAATCAAAATTGCTATAAGTAATGCTTAGAGGTGCCGGTAGCACTCCATCTTCACTTATACAAAATAAAATAAATTTTTATTTAATAAAAATTTTTTTTTGAAAATTTATTGTAAATAAAAACCTCTATATAGTCACTTATTATATTTTGTAATATAATTGTAACTATATAGTTACACCTCTTTATAATCATAGTTTTTTGTATTCTGAAAGTGTGATTATAGAGGAGGTAGACTGTAATTGAGTTTGTTTTGTTTGGACTGATTTGGATTAGTCAAACTTTTCATGATTTGATTGGTTAGTTATATCAGATAATCTTGTAATATATGAATCTTCTAAAGAAATTTTTTTAAAATATTTCAAATTTTTATTATGCAAATCAATTTTCATTTATAATTGAAAAATGTAGCATATATCAAAAAAAATTGAGTTTTTGACATATTTGGATAAATTCATTTTTTAGACAGTATCGACTGCAAGGGCTCCATATTATTACCAATACATCTATAATCAACTAATAGTTATTTTATTTAAAGACTTGCATATTCTTTTATACTTGATACAGACTGTTAAGAGATTATGGATTTGTTTAGTTTAGAGAAAAAAGAAACAATTATAAATATTAATAAAAAAAATCATTTTCAGATATTCAAGATGATGTTAAAAAATTTTTTATATAATATTATAAGGTATTTGTTTAATTAAGATTGACTAAATTGAAAATATTTATATATAACCCTTTATTTTCACAAAAAAATGTTGAGAATCTTCAAAAATTATCATAATACTATATTTGAAAGACAGAAAGACATATAATCCAAAATTATACTATGACCTAGAATAGATATATTTAGTATTTAAAAAATTGTAAGTTACTCTTTTTATATAATATTATAATACTTGGCTAATATTTTCTCTTTATCAATATAGTGTTATTGAATAGAAACAAGGTGTAAATGCTCTTGCTAAAGATAATTTAGAGGCATGGCTTGTGAGTCATATTTGGACCTTTATTATTGATATAGCATTAAAAAATATTGAGAGAGCAAGAATTGAAAAGTATGTAATTCTCAAACACATTATTGCATTTTTATAATAAGTTATTAACTATATATTTCTATCTTATAATAGATTAAATGGTGGTTCATCTGTATTAAAAATCTAAAAAATAAGAAAAGAAAAATCAGAAAATCTGTTATTTGTATAAGTTTTAAATTTTGTAATTTTACAATATAATTAGTTTAAAATTTTTTTAATATCAATAAAGAAGAAAAATCGATTTATTGCTAAAACATCATAATAGTTCAAGAGAAATATTAGCTGAAGAAGTAGCAAGAACAGGAGATATTCATGATAAAAGTATTTAGAAGACAGAATAAAGCTATTAAAACTTACAAAAGATATGCTTAATCTAATTTTTGAATCACTTCCATTAACAACAATTGAAAATTACAAAAGCTTTTATACATTTAGAATACAGTTGTTCAGTACATGAATATATTGGTATTATATACTGTATTAAATAATTTTGTCATTGATGATCTCTCTTATCATTTAGAAAATAAAGGTACAGTTTATATTATAGATCACCCTAGAGGGGTTGTTTTATGCTTGACTAAAAAAGCTAACTTAGAAGTACCAATATATATTGAAGATCTTTGTAATTTAATTTTATCAATAATTACAATGTTAGAATTAAAGGTAATATTTAACATTGAACTATGTATTTTTAGTGTATATATATATTCAACTGCTTTGACGTTTTACAGAATGCAATCTGTGAGATTTTTAGAATAATGAAAAAAGTAGAGAATAATGAATTGGAAGCTCAAGTTTTTAGGAAAAACTATACAGGGGTTCAGCTACTATTTGCAATAACAACACAAGCTCCAAGGTCTTCTTTTAAAAAAAATAAAAAGTAAAATAGTTGTAATCATAATAAAACATTGCATTTTTAAGAAAAAAATTTATATTTAATAAGATGTAGTAATGCATTCTCAATTTGTGAAACAAAGTTATAAAATAACAATAGCTTGTATTGACTGCACCACATATAATGTGATGTCATGATCCTTAGAGATTATATTCTATATAAATTGCATGTCAGAAATGTGTGCCAGGTTTGTAATGCAACAAAAAACTTTTAAGTTCTGTAATATTAGTGTTAGCATTTGTAATAAAGTTAAAAGTTAGGTAATTATATAGTAAAATCACTCAAGACAAACTTTTGTTAAAGCACCAAAGCTAGTTTCTTATACAGATTTTTGAGAAATAAGCAATTTTGACTAAATGATCTTTTTTAATTTTCTTAATTGTGTTACTTTTATTTGATTTTGAAATCTGATTCTTAGTTTAGACAATATACATTACAATTACATCACAAACCTGGTATATATTTCTAATATGCATGTAAATTGCATGTTGATTAACATGTAAGGTGATATATATATAAATTTATTTTAATATATAAATGAATATTTTTATTCATAGTAATTATTGTTATATAAAAAGATAGTAAAAACTTTATTAAAGATAGAGAATATATAAATCAATTTTTATATAATCATGATGGCAAAAATTTTTTCTTTTTATAATTAAAGAAAATTTTATTAAGTAAATTATTTAAAATTTAAAACAAAATTTGTAGAATAGATTCTTCTAATACTAATGGTAGTAAAATTATTAAAATTGGATAGATATTTGTTAAGAAATATGCATTTAAAGATCAAGTATTGATTTTTGTTTACAAAAATCATATGATGATCATATGATATAACTAATCAAAATTAATGATTTTGTGTAATTACAGCAAATTTGAGGTTACTGCAGCAACTTCATAATATATACAAGTATATTTTATTAAAATAATTTGGTTATTAAAATTTATACTATTAGAGCCTCACCATTAATATTAAAAAAAAAAATTTATACCATTAGAAAGAGTATGTTTTAATCTATAATATTATAAAATTTTAATAAAAATTAATTGAATTTTTAAAAATTTTTATTAATGGCATATTCTTATATCTATATAAGGTATTAATTTGCTATGTATATCATATGAAAAATGATCTATAGTATTTTCTACCCTTAAATTCACACTGCTTATATATTCTCTTTACTACTTTTTGTATACTTTGTAATATAGATGTAAATGATAATTGCATTTATTACAAATCTTACATCTAAACTTTTATTCTCTAAATATATAACACTTTTTAAAATAATTTTTTTTATATGTATATATTTGATTTAATTGGTGATTTGCCAGTTAACCAAAGAAGATCTGCAAATTTTATAAGTAAATTTTACTATTAAGCTAAATGTGGAATATACCAATCTAAAACTTTTTTTTACTAAGTAAATCATTCTTGAGCTCATAATAAAAGTTGAAGAGCTTCATACAACTCTTCTCAATAATTCTTTGATCAACAACAACAAAAACTGAACTATAGCAAAATGTATAAAAAAGTGACTAAGTAGATACTAAAACTTGGTCCTATAAGTAGAAGCAGCTTGTTGTCGACGAAGTCTAAGCATCTACATGTGAAACACCGAGGAGCAGGTGTTAAAAGAATACAGATAGTTTTCTTTGGTGTCAAGTTTTCTTTCTGGCAGACTCCTTAAAGTATTCAGCATCCAAACCAGAAGGTTTATTCTAGAAACAAGTCTGTAGAAGTAGCCAATGTGCATTTCTAAGTGGTAGAAATGGAGAAGCTGGACTATATAACTATAAAACTTACAAGAAGAACCTCACATACTCTCATTGGCCCACCACTTTTTTTCGATGAAATTTTTATAAAAATTGGGCTTTTAGCTTATCCTCTCCAAATCATCGCT